>CAXDIM010000198.1:1502500-1567500 GCA_963989365.1 Rhimphoctona megacephalus | reverse complement strand
AACGAAGGATCGAAAGAACGAAGGAACGAAGCAACGAAGCAACGAATGAACGAAGGAACGAAGGAACGAAGGAACGATGCAACGAATGAACGAAGGAACGAAGGAACGAAGGAACGAAGGAACGAAGGAACGAAGGAACGTATGAACGAAGGAAGGAAGGAAGGAAGGAAGGAAGGAACGAAGGAACGAAGGACCGAAGGAAGGAAGGAACGAAGGAAGGAAGGAACGAAGGAACGGAGGAACGAAGGAACGAAGGAATGAAGGAACGAAGGAACGAAGGAACGAAGGAACGAAGGAACGAAGGAACGAAGGAACGAAGGATCGAAAGAACGAAGGAACGAAGCAACGAAGCAACGACGGAACGAAGGAACGTAGGAACGAAGGAACGAAGCAACGAAGGAACGAAGGAAGGATGGAACGAAGGAACGAAGGAACGAAGGATCGAAGGAACGAAGCAACGAAGGAACGAAGGAACGAAGGAACGAAGGAACGAAGGAACGAAGGAACAAAGGAACGAAGGAACGAAGGAACGAAGGAACGAAGGAACGATGGAAGGAAGGAACGAAGGAACGAAGGAACGAAGGAACGAAGGAACGAAGGAACGAAGGAACGAAGGAACGCAGGAACGTAGGAACGAAGGGACGAAGGAACGAAGGAACGAAGGAACGAAGGAACGAAGGAACGAAGGAACGAAGGAACGAAGGAACGAAGGAACGAAGGAACGAAGGAACGAAGGAACGAAGGAACGAAGGAACGAAGGAACGAAGGAACGAAGGATCGAAGGAACGAAGGAACGAAGGAAGGAAGGAAGGAACGAAGGAACGAAGGAACGACGGAACGACGGAACGAAGGAACGAAGGAACGAAGGAACGAAGGAACGAAGGAACGAAGGAACGAAGGAACGAAGGAACGATGGAACGAAGGAACGAAGGAACGAAGGAACGAAGGAACGAGGGAACGAAGGATCGAAGGAACGAAGGAACGAAGGAACGAAGGAACGAAGGAACGAAGGAACGAAGGAACGAAGGAACGAAGGTAGGAAGGAACGAAGGAACGAAGGAAGGAAGGAAGGAAGGAACGAAGGAAGGAAGGAACGAAGGAACGAAGGAACGAAGGACCGAAGGAACGAAGGAACGAAGGAACGAAGGAACGAAGGAACGAAGGAACGAAGGAACGAAGGAACGAAGGAATGAAGGAACGAAGGAACGAAGGAACGAAGGAACGAAGGAACGAAGGAAGGAAGGAACGAAAGAAGGAAGGAACGAAGGAACGAAGGAACGAAGGAAGGAAGGAACGAAGGAAGGAAGGAAAGAAGGAAAGAAGGAACGAAGGAACGAAGGAACGAAGGAACGAAGGAACGAAGGAACGAAGGAACGAAGGAACGAAGGAACGAATGAACGAAGGAGCGAAGGATCGTAGGAACGAAGGAACGAAGGAACGAAGGAACGAAGGAACGAAGGAACGAAGGAACGAAGGAACGAAGGAACGAAGGAACGAAGGATCGAAAGAACGAAGGAACGAAGCAACGAAGCAACGAAGCAACGAAGGAACGAAGGAACGAAGGAACGAAGGAACGAAGGAACGAAGGAACGAAGGAACGAAGGAACGATGCAACGAAGGAACGAAGGAACGAAGGAACGAAGGATCGAAAGAACGAAGGAACGAAGCAACGAAGGAACGAAGGAACGAAGGAACGAAGCAACGAAGCAACGAAGGAACGAAGCAACGAAGGAACGAAGGAACGAAGGAATGAAGGAACGAAGGAACGAAGGATCGAAGGAACGAAGGAACGAAGGAACGATGGAACGAGGGAACGAAGGAACGAGGGAACGAAGGATCGAAGGAACGAAGGAACGAAGGAACGAAGGAACGAAGGAACGAAGGAACGAAGGAACGAAGGAACGAAGGTAGGAAGGAACGAAGGAACGAAGGAAGGAAGGAAGGAAGGAACGAAGGAAGGAAGGAACGAAGGAACGAAGGAACGAAGGACCGAAGGAACGAAGGAACGAAGGAACGAAGGAACGAAGGAACGAAGGAACGAAGGAACGAAGGAATGAAGGAACGAAGGAACGAAGGAACGAAGGAACGAAGGAACGAAGGAAGGAAGGAACGAAAGAAGGAAGGAACGAAGGAACGAAGGAACGAAGGAAGGAAGGAACGAAGGAAGGAAGGAAAGAAGGAACGAAGGAACGAAGGAACGAAGGAACGAAGGAACGAAGGAACGAAGGAACGAAGGAACGAAGGAACGAAGGAACGAAGGAACGAAGGAACGAATGAACGAAGGAGCGAAGGATCGTAGGAACGAAGGAACGAAGGAACGAAGGAACGAAGGAACGAAGGAACGAAGGAACGAAGGAACGAAGGAACGAAGGAACGAAGGATCGAAAGAACGAAGGAACGAAGCAACGAAGCAACGAAGCAACGAAGGAACGAAGGAACGAAGGAACGAAGGAACGAAGGAACGAAGGAACGATGCAACGAAGGAACGAAGGAACGAAGGAACGAAGGATCGAAAGAACGAAGGAACGAAGCAACGAAGGAACGAAGGAACGAAGGAACGAAGGAACGAAGCAACGAAGGAACGAAGCAACGAAGGAACGAAGGAACGAAGGAATGAAGGAACGAAGGAACGAAGGATCGAAGGAACGAAGGAACGAAGGAACGATGGAACGAGGGAACGAAGGAACGAAGGAACGAAGGAACGTAAGAACGAAGGAACGAAGGAACGAAGGAACGAAGGAACGAAGGAACGAAGGAACGAAGCAACGAAGGAACGAAGGAACGAAGGAACGAAGGAACGAAGGAACGAAGGAACGAAGGAACGAAGGAACGATGGAACGAAGGAACGAAGGAACGAAGGAACGTAGGAACGAAGGAACGAAGGAACGAAGGGACGAAGGAACGAAGGAACGAAGGAACGAAGGAACGAAGGAACGAAGGACCGAAGGAACGAAGGAACGAAGGAACGAAGGAACGAAGGAACGAAGGAACGTAGGAACGAAGGAACGAAGGAACGAAGGGCCGAAGGAACGAAGGAACTAAGGAAGGAAGGAACGAAGGAAGGAAGGAACGAAGCAACGAAGGAACGAAGGAACGAAGGAACGAAGGAACGAAGGAACGAAGGAACGAAGGAAGGAAGGAACAAAGGAACGAAGGACCGAAGGAAGGAAGGAACGAAGGAAGGAAGGAACGAAGGAAGGAAGGAACGAAGGAAGGAAGGAACGAAGGAACGAAGGAACGAAGGAACGAAGGAAGGAAGGAACGAAGGAAGGAAGGAACGAAGGAACGAAGAAAGGAACGAAGGAACGAAGGAACGAAGGAACGAAGGAACGAAGCAACGAAGGAAGGAAGGAACGAAGGAACGAAGGAACGAAGGAACGAAGGAACGAAGGAACGAACGAACGAACGAACGATCGAACGGACGAACGGACGAACGGACGAACGGACGAACGGACGAACGGACGAACGGACGAACGAACGAACGAACGAACGAACGAACGAACGAACGAACGAACGAACGAACGAACGAACGAACGGACGAACGAACGAACGAACGAACGAACGAATGAACGAACGAACGAACGAACGAACGAACAAACGAACGAACGAACGAACGAACGAACGAGCGAACGAACGAACGAACGAACGAACGATCGTACGAGGGAACGAAGGAAAGAACGAAGGAACGAACGAACGAACGAACGAAGGAACGAACGAACGAACGAAGGAACGAAGGAACGAAGGAATGAAAGAACGAAGGAACGAAGGAACGAAGGAACGAAGGAACGAAGGAACGAAGCAACGAAGCAACGAAGGAACGAAGGAACGTAGGAACGAAGCAACGAAGGAACGAAGCAACGAAGGAACGAAGGAACGAAGGAACGAAGGAACGAAGGAACGAAGGAACGAAGGAACGAAGGAGCGAAGGAACGAAGGAAGGAAGGAACGCAGGAACGAAGGAACGAAGGAACGAAGGAACGAAGGAACGAAGCAAAGAAGTAACGAAGCAATGAAGCAATGAAGGAATGAAGGAACGAAGGAACGAAGGAACGAAGGAACGAAGGAACGAAGGAACGAAGGAACGAAGGAACGAAGGAACGAAGGAACGAAGGAACGAAGGAACGAAGGAACGAAGGACCGAAGGAACGAAGGAACGAAGGAACGAAGGAACGAAGGAACGAAGGAACGAAGGAACGAAGGAACGAAGGAACGAAGGAACGAAGGAACGTAGGAACGAAGGAACGAAGGAACGAAGGGCCGAAGGAACGAAGGAACTAAGGAAGGAAGGAACAAAGGAACGAAGGAAGGAAGGAACGAAGCAACGAAGGAACGAAGGAACGAAGGAACGTAGGAACGAAGGAACGAAGGAACGAAGGAACGAACGAACGAAGGAACGAAGGAACGAAGGAACGAAGGAACGAAAGATCGAAGGAACGAAGGAACGAAGGATCGAAGGAACGAAGGAACGAAGCAACGAAGCAACGAAGGAACGAAGGAACGAAGCAACGAAGGAACGAAGGAACGAAGGAACGAAGGAACGAAGGAACGAAGGAACGAAGGAACGATGCAACGAATGAACGAAGGAACGAAGGAACGAAGGAACGAAGGAACGAAGGAACGAAGGAACGTAGGAACGAAGGAAGGAAGGAAGGAAGGAAGGAAGGAACGAAGGAACGAAGGACCGAAGGAAGGAAGGAACGAAGGAAGGAAGGAACGAAGGAACGGAGGAACGAAGGAAGGAAGGAACGAAGGAACGAAGGAACGAAGGAACGAAGGAACGAAGGAACGAAGGAACGAAGGAGCGAAGGAAGGAAGGAACGAAGGAACGAAGGAACGAAGGAGCGAAGGAAGAAAGGGACGAAGGAACGAAGGAAGGAAGGAACGAAGGAACGAAGGAACGAATGAAGGAAGGAATGAAGGAAGGAAGGAACGAAGGAACGAAGGAACGAAGGAACGAAGGAACGAAGGAAGGAATGAACGAAGGAAGGAAGGAACGACGGAACGAAGGAAAGAAGGAACGACGGAACGAAGGAACGAAGGAACGAAGGAACGAAGGAAGGAAGGGCCGAAGGAACGAGGGAATGAAGGAAAGAAGGAACGAAGGGTCGAAAGAACGAAGGAACGAAGCAAGGAAGGAACGAAGAAACGAAGGAACGAAGGAACAAAGGAACGACGGTACGAAGGAACGAAGGAACGAAGGAACGAAGCAACGAGGCAACGAAGGATCGAAGGAACGATGGAACGAAGGAACGAAGGAATGAAGGAACGAAGGAACGAAGGAACGAAGGAACGAAGGAACGAAGGAACGAAGGAACGAAGGAAGGAAGGAACGAAGGAACGAAGGAACGAACGAACGAACGAAGGAACGAAGGAACGAAGGAAGGAAGGAACGAAGGAAGGAAGGAACGAAGGAACGAAGGACCGAAGGAAGGAAGGAACGAAGGAACGAAGGAACGAAGGAACGAAGGAACGAAGGAACGAAGGAAGGAAGGAACGAAGCAACGAAGGAAGGAAGGAAGGAAGGAACGAAGGAACGAAGGAACGAAGGAACGAAGGAAGGAAGGAACAAAGGAACGAAGGACCGAAGGAAGGAAGGAACGAAGGAAGGAAGGAACGAAGGAAGGAAGGAACGAAGGAAGGAAGGAACGAAGGAACGAAGGAACGAAGGAAGGAAGGAACGAAGGAACGAAGGAACGAAGGAAGGAAGGAACGAAGGAAGGAAGGAACGAAGGAACGAAGAAAGGAACGAAGGAACGAAGGAACGAAGGAACGAAGGAACGAAGCAACGAAGGAAGGAAGGAACGAAGGAACGAAGGAACGAAGGAACGAAGGAACGAACGAACGAACGAACGATCGAACGGACGAACGGACGAACGGACGAACGGACGAACGGACGAACGGACGAACGAACGAACGAACGAACGAACGAACGAACGAACGAACGAACGAACGAACGAACGAACGAACGAACGGACGAACGAACGAACGAACGAACGAACGAACGAATGAACGAACGAACGAACGAACGAACGAACGAACGAACGAACGAGCGAACGAGCGAACGTACGAACGAACGAACGAACGAACGAACGAACGTACGAAGGAACGAAGGAACGAAGGAAAGAACGAAGGAACGAACGAACGAACGAACGAAGGAACGAACGAACGAACGAAGGAACGAAGGAACGAAGGAATGAAAGAACGAAGGAACGAAGGAACGAAGGAACGAAGGAACGAAGGAACGAAGGAATGAAGTAACGAAGGAACGAAGGATCGAAGGAACTATGGAAAGAAGCAAAAAAGCAACGAAGGAACGAAGGAACGTAGGAACGAAGGAACGAAATAACGAAGGAACGAAGGAACGAAGGAACGAAGGAACGAAGGAACGAAGGAACGAAGGAATGAAGGAACGAAGGAACGAAGGTTCGAAAGAACGAAGGAACGAAGCAACGAAGCAACGAATGAACGAAGGAACGAAGGAACGAAGGAACGATGCAACGAATGAACGAAGGAACGAAGGAACGAAGGAACGAAGGAACGAAGGAACGAAGGAACGTAGGAACGAAGGAAGGAAGGAAGGAAGGAAGGAAGGAACGAAGGAACGAAGGACCGAAGGAAGGAAGGAACGAAGGAAGGAAGGAACGAAGGAACGGAGGAACGAAGGAAGGAAGGAACGAAGGAACGAAGGAACGAAGGAACGAAGGAACGAAGGAACGAAGGAACGAAGGAACGAAGGAACGAAGGATCGAAAGAACGAAGGAACGAAGCAACGAAGCAACGACGGAACGAAGGAACGTAGGAACGAAGGAACGAAGCAACGAAGGAACGAAGGAAGGATGGAACGAAGGAACGAAGGAACGAAGGATCGAAGGAACGAAGCAACGAAGGAACGAAGGAACGAAGGAACGAAGGAACGAAGGAACGAAGGAACAAAGGAACGAAGGAACGAAGGAACGAAGGAACGAAGGAACGAAGGAACGATGGAAGGAAGGAACGAAGGAACGAAGGAACGAAGGAACGAAGGAACGAAGGAACGAAGGAACGCAGGAACGTAGGAACGAAGGGACGAAGGAACGAAGGAACGAAGGAACGAAGGAACGAAGGAACGAAGGAACGAAGGAACGAAGGAACGAAGGAACGAAGGAACGAAGGAACGAAGGAACGAAGGAACGAAGGAACGAAGGAACGAAGGAACGAAGGATCGAAGGAACGAAGGAACGAAGGAAGGAAGGAAGGAACGAAGGAAGGAAGGAACGAAGGAACGACGGAACGACGGAACGAAGGAACGAAGGAACGAAGGAACGAAGGAACGAAGGAACGAAGGAACGAAGGAACGAAGGAACGAAGGAACGATGGAACGAAGGAACGAAGGAACGAAGGAACGAAGGAACGAAGGAACGAAGGAACGAAGGAACGAAGGAACGAAGGAACGAGGGAACGAAGGATCGAAGGAACGAAGGAACGAAGGAACGAAGGAACGAAGGAACGAAGGAACGAAGGTAGGAAGGAACGAAGGAACGAAGGAAGGAAGGAAGGAAGGAACGAAGGAAGGAAGGAACGAAGGAACGAAGGAACGAAGGACCGAAGGAACGAAGGAACGAAGGAACGAAGGAACGAAGGAACGAAGGAACGAAGGAACGAAGGAATGAAGGAACGAAGGAACGAAGGAACGAAGGAACGAAGGAACGAAGGAAGGAAGGAACGAAAGAAGGAAGGAACGAAGGAACGAAGGAAGGAAGGAACGAAGGAAGGAAGGAAAGAAGGAACGAAGGAACGAAGGAACGAAGGAACGAAGGAACGAAGGAACGAAGGAACGAAGGAACGAATGAACGAAGGAGCGAAGGATCGTAGGAACGAAGGAACGAAGGAACGAAGGAACGAAGGAACGAAGGAACGAAGGAACGAAGGAACGAAGGAACGAAGGAACGAAGGAGCGTAGGAACGAAGGAACGAAGGAACGAAGGAACGAAGGAAGGAAGGGACGAAGGAACGAAGGAACGAAGGAAGGAAGGAACGAAGGAAGGAAGGAACGAAGGAACGAAGGAACGAAAGAAGGAAGGAAGGAACGAAGGAACGAATTAACGAAGGAAGGAAGGAAGGAACGAAGGAAGGAAGGAACGACGGAACGAAGGAAAGAAGGAACGACGGAACGAAGGAACGAAGGAACGAAGGAACGAAGGAACGAAGGAATGAAGGAACGAAGGATCGAAAGAACGAAGGAAGGAAGCAACGAAGCAACGAAGGAACGAAGGAACGAAGGAACGAAGGAACGAAGGAACGAAGGAACGAAGGAACGAAGGAACGAAGCAACGAAGGAACGAAGGAACGAAGGAACGATGGAACGAAGGAACGAAGGAACGAAGGAAAGAAGGATCGAAAGAACGAAGGAACGATGCAACGAAGCAACGAAGGAACGAAGGAACGAAAGAACCAAGGAACGAAGGAACGAAGGAACGAAGGAACGAAGGAACGAAGGAACGAAGGGACGAAGGAACGAAGGGACGAAGGAACGAAGGATCGAAAGAACGAAGGAACGAAGCAACGAAGCAACGAAGGAACGAAGGAACGAAGGAACGAAAAAACGAAGGAACGAAGGAACGAAGCAATGAAGGAACGAAGGAACGAAGCAACGAAGGAACGAAGGAACGAAGGAACGAAGGAACGACGGAATGAAGGAACGAAGGAACGAAGGAACGAAGGAACGAAGGAACGTAGGAACGAAGGAACGAAGGAACGAAGGAACGAAGGAACGAAGGAACGAAGGAACGAAGGAACGAAGGAACGAAGGAACGAAGGAACGAAGGAACGAAGGAACGAAGGAACGAAGGAAGGAACGAAGGAAGGAAGGAACGAAGGAACGTAGGAACGAAGGAACGAAGGAACGAAGGAACGAAGGTTCGAAAGATCGAAGCAACGAAGGAACGAAGGAACGAAGGAACGAAGGAACGAAGGAACGAAGGAACGAAGGAACGAAGGAACGAAGGAACGAAGGAGCGAAGGAGCGAAGGAACGAAGGAACGAAGGAACGAAGGAACGAAGGAACGAAGGAACGAAGGAACGAAGGAACGAAGGAACGAAGGAACGAAGGAAAGAAGGAACGAAGGAACGAAGGAAGGAAGGAACGAAGGAACGACGGAACGAAGGAACGAAGGAACGAAGGAACGAAGGAACGAAGGAACGAAGGAACGAAGGTACGAAGGAACGTAGGAACGAAGGAACGAAGGAACGAAGGAACGAAGGAAAGAAGGAACGAAGGAACGAAGGAACGAAGGAACGAATGAACGAAGGAACGAAGGAACGAAGGAACGAAGGAACGAAGGAACGAAGGAACGAAGGAACCAAGGAACGAAGGAACGAAGGAACGAAGGAACGAAGGTACGAAGGAACGAAGGAACGAAAGAACGAAGGAACGAAGGAACGAAGGATCGAAAGAACGAAGGAACGAAGCAACGAAGCAACGAAGCAACGAAGGAACGAAGGAACGAAGCAACGAAGGTACGAAGGAATGAAGGAACGAAGGAACGAAGGAACGAAGGAACGAAGGAACGACGGAATGAAGGAACGAAGGAACGAAGGAACGAAGGAACGAAGGAACGTAGGAACGATGGAACGAAGGAACGAAGGAACGAAGGAACGAAGGAACGAATGAACGAAGGAACGAAGGAACGAAGGAACGAAGGAACGATGGAACGAAGGAACGAAGGAACGAAGGAACGAAGGAACGAAGGAACGAAGGAACGAAGGAACGAAGGAACGAAGGAACGAAGGAACGAACCAACGAAGCAACGAAGGAACGAAGGAACGAAGGTACGAAGGAACGAAGGAACGAAGGAACGAAGGAACGAAGGAACGAAGGAACGAAGGAACGAAGGAACGAAGGAATGAAGGAACGAAGGAACGAAGGAACAATGGAACGAAGGAACGAAGGAAGGAATGAACGAAGGAAGGAAGGAACGAAGGAACGAAGGAACGAAGGAACGTAGGAACGAAGGAACGAAGGAACGTAGGGACGAAGGAACGAAGGAACGAAGGAACGAAGGAACGAAGGAACGAAGGAACTAAGGAACGAAGGAACGAAGGAACGAAGGAACGAAGGAACGAAGGAACGAAGGAACGAAGGATCGAAGGAACGAAGGAACGAAGGAACGAAGGAACGAAGGAACGAAGGAACGAAGGAACGAAGGAACGAAGGAACGAAGGAACGAAGGAACGAAGGACCGAAGGAACGAAGGAACGAAGGAACGAAGGAACGAAGGAACGAAGGAACGAAGGAACGTAGGAACGAAGGAACGAAGGAACGAAGGGCCGAAGGAACGAAGGAACTAAGGAAGGAAGGAACAAAGGAACGAAGGAAGGAAGGAACGAAGCAACGAAGGAACGAAGGAACGAAGGAACGAAGGAACGAAGGAACGAAGGAACGAAGGAAGGAAGGAACAAAGGAACGAAGGACCGAAGGAAGGAAGGAACGAAGGAAGGAAGGAACGAAGGAAGGAAGGAACGAAGGAAGGAAGGAACGAAGGAACGAAGGAACGAAGGAACGAAGGAACGAAGGAAGGAAGGAACGAAGGAAGGAAGGAACGAAGGAACGAAGAAAGGAACGAAGGAACGAAGGAACGAAGGAACGAAGGAACGAAGCAACGAAGGAAGGAAGGAACGAAGGAACGAAGGAACGAAGGAACGAAGGAACGAAGGAACGAACGAACAAACGAACGATCGAACGGACGAACGGACGAACGGACGAACGGACGAACGGACGAACGGACGAACGGACGAACGAACGAACGAACGAACGAACGAACGAACGAACGAACGAACGAACGAACGAACGAACGAACGAACGGACGAACGAACGAACGAACGAACGAACGAACGAATGAACGAACGAACGAACGAACGAACGAACAAACGAACGAACGAACGAACGAACGAACGAGCGAACGAACGAACGAACGAACGAACGATCGTACGAGGGAACGAAGGAAAGAACGAAGGAACGAACGAACGAACGAACGAAGGAACGAACGAACGAACGAAGGAACGAAGGAACGAAGGAATGAAAGAACGAAGGAACGAAGGAACGAAGGAACGAAGGAACGAAGGAACGAAGGAACGAAGCAACGAAGCAACGAAGGAACGAAGGAACGTAGGAACGAAGCAACGAAGGAACGAAGCAACGAAGGAACGAAGGAACGAAGGAACGAAGGAACGAAGGAACGAAGGAACGAAGGAACGAAGGAGCGAAGGAACGAAGGAAGGAAGGAACGCAGGAACGAAGGAACGAAGGAACGAAGGAACGAAGGAACGAAGCAAAGAAGTAACGAAGCAATGAAGCAATGAAGGAACGAAGGAACGAAGGAACGAAGGAACGAAGGAACGAAGGAACGAAGGAACGAAGGAACGAAGGAACGAAGGAACGAAGGAACGAAGGAACGAAGGAACGAAGGACCGAAGGAACGAAGGAACGAAGGAACGAAGGAACGAAGGAACGAAGGAACGAAGGAACGAAGGAACGAAGGAACGAAGGAACGTAGGAACGAAGGAACGAAGGAACGAAGGGCCGAAGGAACGAAGGAACTAAGGAAGGAAGGAACAAAGGAACGAAGGAAGGAAGGAACGAAGCAACGAAGGAACGAAGGAACGAAGGAACGAAGGAACGAAGGAACGAAGGAACGAACGAACGAAGGAACGAAGGAACGAAGGAACGAAGGAACGAAAGATCGAAGGAACGAAGGAACGAAGGATCGAAGGAACGAAGGAACGAAGCAACGAAGCAACGAAGGAACGAAGCAACGAAGGAACGAAGGAACGAAGGAACGAAGGAACGAAGGAACGAAGGAACGAAGGAACGAAGGAACGAAGGAACGAAGGAACGAAGGAACGAAGGAGCGAAGGAACGAAGGAAGGAAGGAACGAAGGAACGAAGGAACGAAGGAAGGAAGGGACGAAGGAACGAAGGAAGGAAGGAACGAAGGAAGGAAGGAACGAAGGAACGAAGGAACGAAGGAATGAAGGAAAGAAGGGACGAAGGATCGAAAGAACGAAGGAAGGAAGGAACGAAGGAAGGAAGGAACGACGGAACGAAGGAAAGAAGGAACGACGGAACGAAGGAACGAAGGAACGAAGGAACGAAGGAAGGAAGGAACGAAGGAACGAAGGAACGATGGAACGAAGGAACGAAGGAACGATGCAACGAAGGAACGAAGGAACGAAGGAACGAAGGAACGAAGGAACGAAGGAACGAAGGAGCGAAGGAACGAAAGAACGAAGGAACGAAGGAACGAAGGAACGAAGGAACGAAGGAACGAAGGAACGAAGGAACGTAGGAACGAAGGAACGAAGGAACGAAGGGACGAAGGAACGAATGAACGAAGGAACGAAGGAACGAAGGAACGAAGAAACGAAGGAAGGAAGGAAAAAAGGAACGAAGGACCGAAGGAAGGAAGGAACGAAGGAAGGAAGGAATGAAGGAACGGAGGAACGAAGGAAGGAAGGAACGAAGGAACGAAGGAACGTAGGAACGAAGGAACGAAGGAACGAAGGAACGAAGGAACGAAGGAACGAAGGAAAGAAGGAAAGAAGGAACGAAGGAACGAAGGAACGAAGGAACGAAGGAACGAAGGAACGAAGGAACGAAGGAACGAAGGAACGAAGGAACGAAGGAACGAAGGAACGAAGGAACGAAGGATCGAAGGAACGAAGGAACGAAGCAACGAAGGAACGACTGAACGAAGGAACGAAGGAACGAAGGAACGAAGCAACGAAGGAACGAAGGAACGAAGCAACTAAGGAACGAAGGAACGAAGGAACGAAGGAACGAAGGAACGAAGGAACGAAGGAACGAAGGAACGGAGGAACGGAGGGACGAAGGAACGAAGGAGGGAAGGAACGAAGGATCGAAGGAACGAAGGAACGAAGGGACAAAGGAACGAACGAACGAAGGAACGATGGAACGAAGGAACGAAGGAACGAAGGAACCAAGCAACTAAGGAACGAAGGAACGAAGGAACGAAGGAACGAAGGAAGGAAGGAACGAAGGAAGGAAGGAACGAAGGAACGAAGGAACGACGGAACGAAGGATCGAAGGAACGAAGGAACGAAGGAACGAAGGAACGAAGGAACGAAGGAACGATGGAACGAAGGAACGAAGGAACGAAGGATCGAAGGAACGAAGGAACGAAGCAACGAAGGAACGAAGCAACGAAGGAACGAAGGAACGAAGGAACGAAGGAACGAAGGAACGAAGCAACGAAGGAACGAAGGAACGAAGCAACGAAGGAACGAAGGAACGAAGGAACGAAGGAACGAAGGAACGAAGCAACGAAGGAACGAAGGAACGAAGGAACGAAGGAACGAAGGAACGAAGGAACGATGGAACGAAGGAACGAAGGAACGTAGGAACGAAGGAACGAAGGAACGAAGGAACGAAGGGACGAAGGAACGAAGGAACGAAGGAACGAAGGAACGAAGGAACGAAGGAACGAAGGAACGAAGGAAGGAAGGAACGAAGGAACGAAGCAACGAAGGAACGAAGGAAGGAAGGGACGAAGGAATGAAGGAACGAAGGAAGGAAGGAACGAAGGAAGGAAGGAACGAAGGAAGGAAGGAACGAAGGAACGAAGGAAGGAAGGAAAGAAGGAAGGAAGGAACGAAGGAACGAATTAACGAAGGAAGAAAGGAACGAAGGAAGGAAGGAACGACGGAACGAAGGAAAGAAGGAACGACGGAACGAAGGAACGAAGGAACGAAGGAACGAAGGAACGAAGGAATGAAGGAACGAAGGATCGAAAGAACGAAGGAAGGAAGCAACGAAGCAACGAAGGAACGAAGGAACGAAGAAACGAAGGAACGAAGGAACGAAGGAACGAAGGAACGAAGGAACGAAGCAACGAAGGAACGAAGGAACGATGGAACGAAGGAACGAAGGAACGAAGGAAAGAAGGATCGAAAGAACGAAGGAACGATGCAACGAAGCAACGAAGGAACGAAGGAACGAAGGAACCAAGGAACGAAGGAACGAAGGAACGAAGGAACGAAGGAACGAAGGAACGAAGGAACGAAGGAACGAAGGAACGAAGGAACGAAGGATCGAAGGAACGAAGGAACGAAGGAACGAAGGAACGAAGGAACGAAGGAACGAAGGAACGAACGAAGGAAGGAAGGAACGAAGGAACGTAGGAACGAAGGAACGAAGGAACGAAGGTTCGAAGGATCGAAGGATCGAAGCAACGAAGGAACGAAGGAACGAAGGAACGAAGGAACGAAGGAACGAAGGAACGAAGGAGCGAAGGAACGAAGGAACGAAGGAACGAAGGAACGAAGGAACGAAGGAACGAAGGAACGAAGGAACGAAGGAACGAAGGAACGTAGGAACGAAGGAACGAAGGAACGAAGGAACGAAGGAACGATGGACCGAAGGAACGAAGGAACGAAGGAACGAAGGAACGAAGGAACGAAGGAACGAAGGTACGAAGGAACGTAGGAACGAAGGAACGAAGTAACGAAGGAACGAAGGAAAGAAGGAACGAAGGAACGAAGGAACGAAGGAACGAATGAACGAATGAACGAAGGAACGAAGGAACGAAGGAACGAAGGAACGAAGGAACGAAGGAACCAAGGAACGAAGGAACGAAGGAACGAAGGAACGAAGGAACGAAGGAACGAAAGAACGAAGGAACGAAGGATCGAAAGAACGAAGCAACGAAGCAACGAAGCAACGAAGCAACGAATGAACGAAGGAACGAAGCAACGAAGGTACGAAGGAATGAAGGAACGAAGGAACGAAGGAACGAAGGAACGAAGGAACGACGGAATGAAGGAACGAAGGAACGAAGGAACGAAGGAACGAAGGAACGTAGGAACGATGGAACGAAGGAACGAAGGAACGAAGGAACGAAGGAACGAAGGAACGAAGGAACGAAGGAACGAAGGAACGAAGGAACGATGGAACGAAGGAACGAAGGAACGAAGGAACGAAGGAACGACGGAACGAAGGAACGAAGGAACGAAGGAACGAAGGAACGAACCAACGAAGCAACGAAGGAACGAAGGAACGAAGGTACGAAGGAACGAAGGAACGAAGGAACGAAGGAACGAAGGAACGAAGGAACGAAGGAACGAAGGAACGAAGGAATGAAGGAACGAAGGAACGAAGGAACGATGGAACGAAGGAACGAAGGAAGGAATGAACGAAGGAAGGAAGGAACGAAGGAACGAAGGAACGAAGGAACGTAGGAACGAAGGAACGAAGGAACGTAGGGACGAAGGAACGAAGGAACGAAGGAACGAAGGAACGAAGGAACGAAGGAACTAAGGAACGAAGGAACGAAGGAACGAAGGAACGAAGGAACGAAGGAACGAAGGAACGAAGGAACGAAGGAACGAAGGAACGAAGGAACGAAGGAACGAAGGAACGAAAGATCGAAGGAACGAAGGAACGAAGGATCGAAGGAACGAAGGAACGAAGCAACGAAGCAACGAAGGAACGAAGGAACGAAGCAACGAAGGAACGAGGGAACGAAGGAACGAAGGAACGAAGGAAAGAAGCAACGAAGGAACGAAGGAACGAAGGAACGAAGCAACGAAGGAACGAAGGAACGATGGAACGAAGGAACGAAGGAACGAAGGAACGAAGGAACGAAGGAACGAAGGAACGAAGGAACGAAGGAACGAAGGAACGTAGGAACGAAGGAACGAAGGAACGAAGGGACGAAGGAACGAAGGAACGAAGGAACGAAGGAACGAAGGAACGATGGAACGAAGGAACGAAGGAACGAATGTACGAAGGAACGAAGGAACGGAGGAACGAAGCAGCGAAGGAACGAAGGAACGAAGCAACGAAGGAACGAAGGAACGAAGGAACGAAGGAACGAAGGAACGAAGGAACGAAGGAACGAAGGAACGAAGGAACGAAGGAACAAAGGAACGAAGGAACGAAGGAACGAAGGAACGAAGGAACGAAGGAACGAAGGAACGAAGGAGCGAAGGAACGAAGGAAGGAAGGAACGAAGGAACGAAGGAACGAAGGAAGGAAGGGACGAAGGAACGAAGGAAGGAAGGAAAGAAGGAAGGAAGGAACGAAGGAACGAAGGAACGAAGGAACGAAGGAAAGAAGGGACGAAGGATCGAAAGAACGAAGGAAGGAAGGAACGAAGGAAGGAAGGAACGACGGAACGAAGGAAAGAAGGAACGACGGAACGAAGGAACGAAGGAACGAAGGAAGGAAGGAACGAAGGAACGAAGGAACGATGGAACGAAGGAACGAAGGAACGATGCAACGAAGGAACGAAGGAACGAAGGAACGAAGGAACGAAGGAACGAAGGAACGAAGGAACGAATGAGCGAAGGAACGAAAGAACGAAGGAACGAAGGAACGAAGGAACGAAGGAACGAAGGAACGAAGGAAGGAAGGAACGAAGGAACGAAGGAACGTAGGAACGAAGGAACGATGGAACGAAGGGACGAAGGAACGAATGAACGAAGGAACGAAGGAACGAAGGAACGAAGGAACGAAGAAACGAAGGAAGGAAGGAAAAAAGGAACGAAGGACCGAAGGAAGGAAGGAACGAAGGAAGGAAGGAATGAAGGAACGGAGGAACGAAGGAAGGAAGGAACGAAGGAACGAAGGAACGTAGGAACGAAGGAACGAAGGAACGAAGGAACGAAGGAACGAAGGAACGAATGAACGAAGGAACGAAGGATCGTAGGAACGAAGGAACGAAGGAACGAAGGAACGAAGGAACGAAGGAACGAAGGAACGAAGGATCGAAAGAACGAAGGAACGAAGCAACGAAGCAACGAAGCAACGAAGGAACGAAGGAACGAAGGAACGAAGGAACGAAGGAACGAAGGAACGATGCAACGAAGGAACGAAGGAACGAAGGAACGAAGGATCGAAAGAACGAAGGAACGAAGCAACGAAGCAACGAAGGAACGAAGGAACGAAGGAACGAAGGAACGAAGCAACGAAGGAACGAAGCAACGAAGGAACGAAGGAACGAAGGAATGAAGGAACGAAGGAACGAAGGATCGAAGGAACGAAGGAACGAAGGAACGATGGAACGAGGGAACGAAGGAACGAAGGAACGAAGGAACGTAAGCACGAAGGAACGAAGGAACGAAGGAACGAAGGAACGAAGGAACGATGCAACGAAGGAACGAAGGAACGAAGGAACGAAGGAACGAAGGAACGAAGGAACGAAGGAACGAAGGAACGATGGAACGAAGGAACGAAGGAACGAAGGAACGTAGGAACGAAGGAACGAAGGAACGAAGGGACGAAGGAACGAAGGAACGAAGGAACCTAGGAACGAAGGAACGAAGGAACGAAGGGACGAAGGAACGAAGGAACGAAGGAACGAAGGAACGAAGGAACGAAGGAACGAAGGAACGAAGGAACGAAGGAACGAAGGGACGAAGGAACGAAGGATCGAAAGAACGAAGGAACGAAGCAACGAAGCAACGAAGGAACGAAGGAACGAAGGAACGAAAAAACGAAGGAACGAAGGAACGAAGCAATGAAGGAACGAAGGAACGAAGCAACGAAGGAACGAAGGAACGAAGGAACGAAGGAATGAAGGAACGAAGGAACGACGGAACGAAGGAACGAAGGAACGTAGGAACGAAGGAACGAAGGAACGAAGGAACGAAGGAACGAAGGAACGAAGGGACGAAGGAACGAAGGAACGAAGGAACGAAGGAACGAAGGAACGGAGGAACGAAGGAACGAAGGAACGAAGGAACGAAGGAAGGAAGGAACGAAGGAACGTAGGAACGAAGGAACGAAGGAACGAAGGAACGAAGGTTCGAAGGATCGAAGCAACGAAGGAACGAAGGAACGAAGGAACGAAGGAACGAAGGAACGAAGGAACGAAGGAACGAAGGAACGAAGGAGCGAAGGAGCGAAGGAACGAAGGAACGAAGGAACGAAGGAACGAAGGAACGAAGGAACGAAGGAACGAAGGAACGAAGGAAAGAAGGAACGAAGGAACGAAGGAAGGAAGGAACGTAGGAACGATGGAACGAAGGAACGAAGGAACGAAGGAACGAAGGAACGAATGAACGAAGGAACGAAGGAACGAAGGAACGAAGGAACGATGGAACGAAGGAACGAAGGAACGAAGGAACGAAGGAACGAAGGAACGAAGGAACGAAGGAACGAAGGAACGAAGGAACGAACCAACGAAGCAACGAAGGAACGAAGGAACGAAGGTACGAAGGAACGAAGGAACGAAGGAACGAAGGAACGAAGGAACGAAGGAACGAAGGAACGAAGGAACGAAGGAATGAAGGAACGAAGGAACGAAGGAACAATGGAACGAAGGAACGAAGGAAGGAATGAACGAAGGAAGGAAGGAACGAAGGAACGAAGGAACGAAGGAACGTAGGAACGAAGGAACGAAGGAACGTAGGGACGAAGGAACGAAGGAACGAAGGAACGAAGGAACGAAGGAACGAAGGAACGAAGGAACTAAGGAACGAAGGAAAGAAGGAACGAAGGAACGAAGGAACGAAGGAACGAAGGATCGAAGGAACGAAGGAACGAAGGAACGAAGGAACGAAGGAACGAAGGAACGAAAGATCGAAGGAACGAAGGAACGAAGGATCGAAGGAACGAAGGAACGAAGCAACGAAGCAACGAAGGAACGAAGGAACGAAGCAACGAATGAACGAGGGAACGAAGGAACGAAGGAACGAAGGAAAGAAGCAACGAAGGAACGAAGCAACGAAGGAACGAAGGAACGATGGAACGAAGGAACGAAGGAACGAAGGAACGAAGGAACGAAGGAACGAAGGAACGAAGGAACGAAGGAACGAAGGAACGAAGGAACGAAGGAACATAGGAACGAAGGAACGAAGGAACGAAGGGACGAAGGAACGAAGGAACGAAGGAACGAAGGAACGAAGGAACGATGGAACGAAGGAACGAAGGAACGAAGGTACGAAGGAACGGAGGAACGAAGCAGCGAAGGAACGAAGGAACGAAGCAACGAAGGAACGAAGGAACGAAGGAACGAAGGAACGAAGGAACGAAGGAACGAAGGAACGAAGGAACGAAGGAACGAAGGAACGAAGGAACGAAGGAGCGAAGGAACGAAGGAAGGAAGGAACGAAGGAACGAAGGAACGAAGGAACGAAGGAAGGAAGGGACGAAGGAACGAAGGAACGAAGGAAGGAAGGAACGAAGGAACGAAGGAACGATGGAAAGAAGGGACGAAGGATCGAAAGAACGAAGGAAGGAAGGAACGAAGGAAGGAAGGAACGACGGAACGAAGGAAAGAAGGAACGACGGAACGAAGGAACGAAGGAACGAAGGAACGAAGGAACGAAGGAAGGAAGGAACGAAGGAACGAAGGAACGATGGAACGAAGGAACGATGCAACGAAGGAACGAAGGAACGAAGGAACGAAGGAACGAAGGAACGAAGGAACGAAGGAGCGAAGGAACGAAGGAACGAAGGAACGAAGGAACGAAGGAACGAAGGAACGAAGGAAGGAAGGAACGAAGGAACGAAGGAACGAAGGAAGGAAGGCACGAAGGAACGAAGGAACGTAGGAACGAAGGAACGAAGGAACGAAGGGACGAAGGAACGAAGGAACGAAGGAACGAAGGAACGAAGGAACGAAGGAACGAAGAAACGAAGGAAGGAAGGAAAAAAGGAACGAAGGACCGAAGGAAGGAAGGAACGAAGGAAGGAAGGAATGAAGGAACGGAGGAACGAAGGAAGGAAGGAACGAAGGAACGAAGGAACGTAGGAACGAAGGAACGAAGGAACGAAGGAACGAAGGAACGAAGGAAAGAAGGAACGAAGGAACGAAGTAACGAAGGAACGAAGGAACGAAGGAACGAAGGAACGAAGGAACGAAGGAACGAAGGAACGTAGGAACGAAGGAACGAAGGAACGAAGGAACGAAGAAACGAAGGAACGAAGGAAAGAAGGAACGAAGGAACGAAGGAACGAAGGAACGAAGGAACGAAGGAACGAAGGGACGAAGGAACGAAGGATCGAAAGAACGAAGGAACGAAGGAACGAAGCAACGAAGCAACGAAGGAACGAAGGAACGAAGGAACGAAGGAACGAAGGAACGAAGGAACGAAGGAACGAAGCAATGAAGGAACGAAGGAACGAAGCAACGAAGGAACGAAGGAACGAAGGAACGAAGGAACGACGGAATGAAGGAACGAAGGAACGAAGGAACGAAGGAACGAAGGAAAGAAGGATCGAAAGAACGAAGGAACGATGCAACGAAGCAACGAAGGAACGAAGGAACGAAGGAACGAAGGAACGAAGGAACGAAGGAACGAAGGAACGAAGGAACGAAGGAACGAAGGAACGAAGGAACGAAGGGACGAAGGAACGAAGGATCGAAAGAACGAAGGAACGAAGCAACGAAGCAACGAAGGAACGAAGGAACGAAGGAACGAAGGAACGAAGGAACGAATTAACGAAGCAATGAAGGAACGAAGGAACGAAGCAACGAAGGATCGAAGGAACGAAGGAACGAAGGAACGACGGAATGAAGGAACGAAGGAACGAAGGAACGAAGGAACGTAGGAACGAAGGAACGAAGCAACGAAGGAACGAAGGAACGAAGGAACGAAGGAACGAAGGAACGAAGGAACGAAGGAACGAAGGAACGAAGGAACGAAGGAACGAAGGAACGAAGGAACGAAGGAACGAAGGAACGAAGGAACGAAGGAACGAAGGAACGAAGGAAGGAACGAAGGAAGGAAGGAACGAAGGAACGTAGGAACGAAGGAACGAAGGAACGAAGGAACGAAGGTTCGAAGGATCGAAGCAACGAAGGAACGAAGGAACGAAGGAACGAAGGAACGAAGGAACGAAGGAACGGAGGAACGAAGGAGCGAAGGAACGAAGGAACGAAGGAACGAAGGAACGAAGGAACGAACGAACGAAGGAACGAAGGAACGAAGGAACGAAGGAAAGAAGGAACGAAGGAACGAAGGAAGGAAGGAACGACGGAATGAAGGAACGAAGGAACGAAGGAACGAAGGAACGAAGGAACGAAGGAACGAAGGTACGAAGGAACGTAGGAACGAAGGAACGAAGGAACGAAGGAACGAAGGAAAGAAGGAACGAAGGAACGAAGGAACGAAGGAACGAATGAACGAAGGAACGAAGGAACGAAGGAACGAAGGAACGAAGGAACGAAGGAACGAAGGAACGAAGGAAGGAAGGAACGAAGGAACGAAGGAAGGAAGGAACGAAGGAACGAAGGAACGTAGGAACGAAGGAACGAAGGAACGAAGGGACGAAGGAACGAAGGAACGAAGGAACGAAGGAACGAAGGAACGAAGGAACGAAGGAAGGAAGGAAAAAAGGAACGAAGGACCGAAGGAAGGAAGGAACGAAGGAAGGAAGGAATGAAGGAACGGAGGAACGAAGGAAGGAAGGAACGAAGGAACGAAGGAACGTAGGAACGAAGGAACGAAGGAACGAAGGAACGAAGGAACGAAGGAAAGAAGGAACGAAGGAACGAAGGAACGAAGGAACGAAGGAACGAAGGAACGAAGGAACGTAGGAACGAAGGAACGAAGGAACGAAGGAACGAAGGAACGAAGGAACGAAGGAAAGAAGGAACGAAGGAACGAAGGAACGAAGGAACGAAGGAACGAAGGAACGAAGGAACGAAGGAACGAAGGAACGTAGGAACGAAGGAACGAAGGAACGAAGGAACGAAGGAACGAAGGAACGAAGGAACGCAGGAACGAAGGAACGAAGGAACGAAGGAACGAAGGAATGACGGAACGAAGGAACGTAGGAACGAAGGAACGAAGGAACGAAGGGGCGAAGGAACGAAGGAACGAACGAACGAAGGAACGAAGGAACGAAGGAACGAAGGTACGAAGGAACGTAGGAACGAAGGAACGAAGGAACGAAGGAACGAAGGAACGAAGGAACGAAGGAACGAAGGAACGAAGGAACGAAGGAGCGAAGGAAGGAAGGAACGAAGGAACGAAGGAGCGAAGGAAGAAAGGGACGAAGGAACGAAGGAAGGAAGGAACGAAGGAACGAAGGAACGAATGAAGGAAGGAATGAAGGAAGGAAGGAACGAAGGAACGAAGGAACGAAGGAACGAAGGAAGGAATGAACGAAGGAAGGAAGGAACGACGGAACGAAGGAAAGAAGGAACGACGGAACGAAGGAACGAAGGAACGAAGGAACGAAGGAAGGAAGGGCCGAAGGAACGAGGGAATGAAGGAAAGAAGGAACGAAGGATCGAAAGAACGAAGGAACGAAGCAAGGAAGGAACGAAGAAACGAAGGAACGAAGGAACAAAGGAACGACGGTACGAAGGAACGAAGGAACGAAGGAACGAAGCAACGAGGCAACGAAGGAACGAAGGAACGATGGAACGAAGGAACGAAGGAATGAAGGAACGAAGGAACGAAGGAACGAAGGAACGAAGGAACGAAGGAACGAAGGAACGAAGGAAGGAAGGAACGAAGGAACGAAGGAACGAACGAACGAACGAAGGAACGAAGGAACGAAGGAAGGAAGGATCGAAGGAAGGAAGGAACGAAGGAACGAAGGACCGAAGGAAGGAAGGAACGAAGGAACGAAGGAACGAAGGAACGAAGGAACGAAGGAAGGAAGGAACGAAGCAACGAAGGAAGGAAGGAAGGAAGGAACGAAGGAACGAAGGAACGAAGGAAGGAAGGAACAAAGGAACGAAGGACCGAAGGAAGGAAGGAACGAAGGAAGGAAGGAACGAAGGAAGGAAGGAACGAAGGAAGGAAGGAACGAAGGAACGAAGGAACGAAGGAAGGAAGGAACGAAGGAACGAAGGAAGGAAGGAACGAAGGAAGGAAGGAACGAAGGAACGAAGAAAGGAACGAAGGAACGAAGGAACGAAGGAACGAAGGAACGAAGCAACGAAGGAAGGAAGGAACGAAGGAACGAAGGAACGAAGGAACGAAGGAACGAACGAACGAACGAACGATCGAACGGACGAACGGACGAACGGACGAACGGACGAACGGACGAACGAACGAACGAACGAACGAACGAACGAACGAACGAACGAACGAACGAACGAACGAACGAACGGACGAACGAACGAACGAACGAACGAACGAACGAATGAACGAACGAACGAACGAACGAACGAACGAACGAACGAACGAACGAACGAACGAACGAGCGAACGAACGAACGAACGAACGAACGAACGTACGAAGGAACGAAGGAACGAAGGAAAGAAGGAAAGAACGAAGGAACGAACGAACGAACGAACGAAGGAACGAACGAACGAACGAAGGAGCGAAGGAACGAAGGAATGAAAGAACGAAGGAACGAAGGAACGAAGGAACGAAGGAACGAAGGAATGAAGTAACGAAGGAACGAAGGATCGAAGGAACTATGGAAAGAAGCAAAAAAGCAACGAAGGAACGAAGGAACGTAGGAACGAAGGAACGAAATAACGAAGGAACGAAGGAACGAAGGAACGAAGGAACGAAGGAACGAAGGAACGAAGGAACGAAGGAATGAAGGAACGAAGGAACGAAGGATCGAAAGAACGAAGGAACGAAGCAACGAAGCAACGAATGAACGAAGGAACGAAGGAACGAAGGAACGATGCAACGAATGAACGAAGGAACGAAGGAACGAAGGAACGAAGGAACGAAGGAACGAAGGAACGTAGGAACGAAGGAAGGAAGGAAGGAAGGAAGGAAGGAACGAAGGAACGAAGGACCGAAGGAAGGAAGGAACGAAGGAAGGAAGGAACGGAGGAACGAAGGAAGGAAGGAACGAAGGAACGAAGGAACGAAAGAACGAAGGAACGAAGGAACGAAGGAACGAAGGAACGAAGGATCGAAAGAACGAAGGAACGAAGCAACGAAGCAACGACGGAACGAAGGAACGTAGGAGCGAAGGAACGAAGCAACGAAGGAACGAAGGAAGGATGG
Source organism: Rhimphoctona megacephalus (assembly GCA_963989365.1). NCBI lineage: Eukaryota > Metazoa > Arthropoda > Insecta > Hymenoptera > Ichneumonidae > Rhimphoctona > Rhimphoctona megacephalus. Next base: position 1,543,572 of record CAXDIM010000198.1, on the reverse strand, counting down.
AACGAAGGAACGAAGGAACGAAGGATCGAAGGAACGAAGCAACGAAGGAACGAAGGAACGAAGGAACGAAGGAACGAAGGAACAAAGGAACGAAGGAACGAAGGAACGAAGGAACGAAGGAACGATGGAAGGAAGGAACGAAGGAACGAAGGAACGAAGGAACGAAGGAACGAAGGAACGAAGGAACGAAGGAACGCAGGAACGTAGGAACGAAGGGACGAAGGAACGAAGGAACGAAGGAACGAAGGAACGAAGGAACGAAGGAACGAAGGAACGAAGGAACGAAGGAACGAAGGAACGAAGGAACGAAGGAACGAAGGAACGAAGGAACGAAGGAACGAAGGAACGAAGGATCGAAGGAACGAAGGAACGAAGGAAGGAAGGAAGGAACGAAGGAAGGAAGGAACGAAGGAACGACGGAACGACGGAACGAAGGAACGAAGGAACGAAGGAACGAAGGAACGAAGGAACGAAGGAACGAAGGAACGAAGGAACGATGGAACGAAGGAACGAAGGAACGAAGGAACGAAGGAACGAAGGAACGAAGGAACGAAGGTAGGAAGGAACGAAGGAACGAAGGAAGGAAGGAAGGAAGGAACGAAGGAAGGAAGGAACGAAGGAACGAAGGAACGAAGGAACGAAGGACCGAAGGAACGAAGGAACGAAGGAACGAAGGAACGAAGGAACGAAGGAATGAAGGAACGAAGGAACGAAGGAACGAAGGAACGAAGGAACGAAGGAACGAAGGAAGGAAGGAACGAAAGAAGGAAGGAACGAAGGAACGAAGGAACGAAGGAAGGAAGGAACGAAGGAAGGAAGGAAAGAAGGAACGAAGGAACGAAGGAACGAAGGAACGAAGGAACGAAGGAACGAAGGAACGAAGGAACGAAGGAACGAATGAACGAAGGAGCGAAGGATCGTAGGAACGAAGGAACGAAGGAACGAAGGAACGAAGGAACGAAGGAACGAAGGAACGAAGGAACGAAGGAACGAAGGAACGAAGGAACGAAGGATCGAAAGAACGAAGGAACGAAGCAACGAAGCAACGAAGGAACGAAGGAACGAAGGAACGAAGGAACGAAGGAACGAAGGAACGAAGGAACGAAGGAACGATGCAACGAAGGAACGAAGGAACGAAGGAACGAAGGATCGAAAGAACGAAGGAACGAAGCAACGAAGCAACGAAGGAACGAAGGAACGAAGGAACGAAGCAACGAAGGAACGAAGCAACGAAGGAACGAAGGAACGAAGGAATGAAGGAACGAAGGAACGAAGGATCGAAGGAACGAAGGAACGAAGGAACGATGGAACGAGGGAACGAAGGAACGAAGGAACGAAGGAACGTAAGAACGAAGGAACGAAGGAACGAAGGAACGAAGGAACGAAGGAACGAAGGAACGAAGCAACGAAGGAACGAAGGAACGAAGGAACGAAGGAACGAAGGAACGAAGGAACGAAGGAACGAAGGAACGATGGAACGAAGGAACGAAGGAACGAAGGAACGTAGGAACGAAGGAACGAAGGAACGAAGGGACGAAGGAACGAAGGAACGAAGGAACGAAGGAACGAAGGAACGAAGGAACGAAGGAACGAAGGAACGAAGATATGAAGGAACGTAGGAACGAAGGAACGAAGGAACGAAGCAACGAAGCAACGAAGGAACGAAGGAACGAAGGAACGAAGGAACGAAGGAACGAAGGAACGAAGGAACGAAGGAACGAAGGAACGAAGGAACGAAGGAACGAAGGAAGGAAGGGACGAAGGAACGAAGGAACGAAGGAAGGAAGGAACGAAGGAAGGAAGGAACGAAGGAAGGAAGGAACGAAGGAACGAAGGAACGAAGGAAATAAGGAAAGAAGGAATGAAGGAACGAAGGAACGAAGGAAGGAAGGAACGAAGGAAGGAAGGAACGACGGAACGAAGGAAAGAAGGAACGACGGAACGAAGGAACGAAGGAACGAAGGAACGAAGGAACGTAGGAACGAAGGAACGAAGGGACGAAGGAACGAAGGGACGAAGGAACGAAGGAACGAAGGAACGAAGGAACGACGGAACGAAGGAACGAAGGAACGAAGGAAGGAAGGAACGAAGGAAGGAAGGAACGAAGGAACGAAGGAAGGAAGGAACGAAGGAAGGAAGGAAGGAAGGAACGAAGGAACGAAGGAACGACGGAACGAAGGAACGAAGGAACGAAGGAACGAAGGAACGAAGGAACGAAGGAACGAAGGAACGAAGGATCGAAGGAACGAAGGAACGAAGCAACGAAGCAACGAAGGAACGAAGCAACGAAGGAACGAAGGAACGAAGGAACGAAGGAACGAAGCAACGAAGGAACGAAGCAACGAAGCAACGAAGGAACGAAGGAACGAAGGAACGAAGGAACGAAGCAACGAAGGAATGAAGGAACGAAGGAACGAAGGAACGAAGGAACGAAGGAACGAAGGAACGATGGAACGAAGGAACGAAGGAACGTAGGAACGAAGGAAGGAAGGGACGAAGGAACGAAGGAACGAAGGAAGGAAGGAACGAAGGAAGGAAGGAACGAAGGAAGGAAGGAACGAAGGAACGAAGGAAGGAAGGAAAGAAGGAAGGAAGGAACGAAGGAACGAATTAACGAATGAAGGAAGGAACGAAGGAAGGAAGGAACGACGGAACGAAGGAAAGAAGGAACGACGGAACGAAGGAACGAAGGAACGAAGGAACGAAGGAACGAAGGAACGAAGGAATGAAGGAACGAAGGATCGAAAGAACGAAGGAAGGAAGCAACGAAGCAACGAAGGAACGAAGGAACGAAGGAACGAAGGAACGAAGGAACGAAGGAACGAAGGAACGAAGGAACGAAGCAACGACGGAACGAAGGAACGAAGGAACGATGGAACGAAGGAACGAAGGAACGAAGGAAAGAAGGATCGAAAGAACGAAGGAACGATGCAACGAAGCAACGAAGGAACGAAGGAACCAAGGAACGAAGGAACGAAGGAACGAAGGAACGAAGGAACGAAGGAACGAAGCAACGAATGAACGAAGGAACGAAGGAACGAAGGAACGAAGGAATGAAGGAACGAAGGAACGAAGGAACGAAGGAACGAAGGAACGAAGGAACGAAGGAACGAAGGAAGGAAGGAAGGAAGGAAGGAAGGAACGAAAGAACGAAGGAACGAAGGCAGGAAGGAACGAAGGAAGGAAGGAACAAAGTAACGAAGGACCGAAGGAAGGAAGGAACGAAGGAAGGAAGGAACGAAGGAAGGAAGGAACGAAGGAACGAAGGAACGAAGGAACGAAGAAACGAAGGATCGAAAGAACGAAGGAACGAAGGAACGAAGCAACGAAGGAACGAAGGAGCGTAGGAACGAAGGAACGAAGGAACGAAGGAACGAAGGAAGGAAGGGACGAAGGAACGAAGGAACGAAGGAAGGAAGGAACGAAGGAAGGAAGGAACGAAGGAAGGAAGGAACGAAGGAACGAAGGAACGAAAGAAGGAAGGAAAGAAGGAAGGAAGGAACGAAGGAACGAATTAACGAAGGAAGGAAGGAAGGAAGGAACGAAGGAAGGAAGGAACGACGGAACGAAGGAAAGAAGGAACGACGGAACGAAGGAACGAAGGAACGAAGGAACGAAGGAATGAAGGAACGAAGGATCGAAAGAACGAAGGAAGGAAGCAACGAAGCAACGAAGGAACGAAGGAACGAAGGAACGAAGGAACGAAGGAACGAAGGAACGAAGGAACGAAGGAACGAAGCAACGAAGGAACGAAGGAACGAAGGAACGATGGAACGAAGGAACGAAGGAACGAAGGAAAGAAGGATCGAAAGAACGAAGGAACGATGCAACGAAGCAACGAAGGAACGAAGGAACGAAGGAACCAAGGAACGAAGGAACGAAGGAACGAAGGAACGAAGGAACGAAGGAACGAAGGAACGAAGGGACGAAGGAACGAAGGATCGAAAGAACGAAGGAACGAAGCAACGAAGCAACGAAGGAACGAAGGAACGAAGGAACGAAAAAACGAAGGAACGAAGGAACGAAGCAATGAAGGAACGAAGGAACGAAGCAACGAAGGAACGAAGGAACGAAGGAACGACGGAATGAAGGAACGAAGGAACGAAGGAACGAAGGAACGAAGGAACGTAGGAACGAAGGAACGAAGGAACGAAGGAACGAAGGAACGAAGGAACGAAGGAACGAAGGAACGAAGGAACGAAGGAACGAAGGAACGAAGGAACGAAGGAACGAAGGAACGAAGGAACGAAGGAACGAAGGAACGAAGGAACGAAGGAAAGAAGGAACGAAGGAACGAAGGAAGGAAGGAACGAAGGAACGACGGAACGAAGGAACGAAGGAACGAAGGAACGAAGGAACGAAGGAAGGAAGGAACGAAGGAACGAAGGAACGAAGGAACGAAGGAACGAAGCAAAGAAGTAACGAAGCAATGAAGCAATGAAGGAATGAAGGAACGAAGGAACGAAGGAACGAAGGAACGAAGGAACGAAGGAACGAAGGAACGAAGGAACGAAGGAACGAAGGAACGAAGGAACGAAGGAACGAAGGAACGAAGGACCGAAGGAACGAAGGAACGAAGGAACGAAGGAACGAAGGAACGAAGGAACGAAGGAACGAAGGAACGAAGGAACGAAGGAACGTAGGAACGAAGGAACGAAGGAACGAAGGGCCGAAGGAACGAAGGAACTAAGGAAGGAAGGAACAAAGGAACGAAGGAAGGAAGGAACGAAGCAACGAAGGAACGAAGGAACGAAGGAACGAAGGAACGAAGGAACGAAGGAACGAACGAACGAAGGAACGAAGGAACGAAGGAACGAAGGAACGAAAGATCGAAGGAACGAAGGAACGAAGGATCGAAGGAACGAAGGAACGAAGCAACGAAGCAACGAAGGAACGAAGGAACGAAGCAACGAAGGAACGAAGGAACGAAGGAACGAAGGAACGAAGGAACGAAGGAACGAAGGAACGAAGGAACGAAGGAACGAAGGAACGAAGGAGCGAAGGAACGAAGGAAGGAAGGAACGAAGGAACGAAGGAACGAAGGAAGGAAGGGACGAAGGAACGAAGGAAGGAAGGAACGAAGGAAGGAAGGAACGAAGGAACGAAGGAACGAAGGAATGAAGGAAAGAAGGGACGAAGGATCGAAAGAACGAAGGAAGGAAGGAACGAAGGAAGGAAGGAACGACGGAACGAAGGAAAGAAGGAACGACGGAACGAAGGAACGAAGGAACGAAGGAACGAAGGAAGGAAGGAACGAAGGAACGAAGGAACGATGGAACGAAGGAACGAAGGAACGAAGGAACGAAGGAACGAAGGAACGTAGGAACGAAGGAACGAAGGAACGAAGGGACGAAGGAACGAATGAACGAAGGAACGAAGGAACGAAGGAACGAAGGAACGAAGAAACGAAGGAAGGAAGGAAAAAAGGAACGAAGGACCGAAGGAAGGAAGGAACGAAGGAAGGAAGGAATGAAGGAACGGAGGAACGAAGGAAGGAAGGAACGAAGGAACGAAGGAACGTAGGAACGAAGGAACGAAGGAACGAAGGAACGAAGGAACAAAGGAACGAAGGAAAGAAGGAAAGAAGGAACGAAGGAACGAAGGAACGAAGGAACGAAGGAACGAAGGAACGAAGGAAAGAAGGAACGAAGGAACGAAGGAACGAAGGAACGAAGGAACGAAGGAACGAAGGATCGAAGGAACGAAGGAACGAAGCAACGAAGGAACGAAGGAACGAAGCAACGAAGGAACGACTGAACGAAGGAACGAAGGAACGAAGGAACGAAGCAACGAAGGAACGAAGGAACGAAGCAACTAAGGAACGAAGGAACGAAGGAACGAAGGAACGAAGGAACGAAGGAACGAAGGAACGAAGGAACGGAGGAACGGAGGGACGAAGGAACGAAGGAGGGAAGGAACGAAGGATCGAAGGAACGAAGGAACGAAGGGACAAAGGAACGAACGAACGAAGGAACGATGGAACGAAGGAACGAAGGAACGAAGGAACCAAGCAACTAAGGAACGAAGGAACGAAGGAACGAAGGAACGAAGGAAGGAAGGAACGAAGGAAGGAAGGAACGAAGGAACGAAGGAACGACGGAACGAAGGATCGAAGGAACGAAGGAACGAAGGAACGAAGGAACGAAGGAACGAAGGAACGATGGAACGAAGGAACGAAGGAACGAAGGATCGAAGGAACGAAGGAACGAAGCAACGAAGGAACGAAGCAACGAAGGAACGAAGGAACGAAGGAACGAAGGAACGAAGGAACGAAGCAACGAAGGAACGAAGGAACGAAGCAACGAAGGAACGAAGGAACGAAGGAACGAAGGAACGAAGGAACGAAGCAACGAAGGAACGAAGGAACGAAGGAACGAAGGAACGAAGGAACGAAGGAACGAAGGAACGATGGAACGAAGGAACGAAGGAACGTAGGAACGAAGGAGCGAAGGAACGAAGGAACGAAGGGACGAAGGAACGAAGGAACGAAGGAACGAAGGAACGAAGGAACGAAGGAACGAAGGAACGAAGGAAGGAAGGAACGAAGGAACGAAGCAACGAAGGAACGAAGGAAGGAAGGGACGAAGGAATGAAGGAACGAAGGAAGGAAGGAACGAAGGAAGGAAGGAACGAAGGAAGGAAGGAACGAAGGAACGAAGGAAGGAAGGAAAGAAGGAAGGAAGGAACGAAGGAACGAATTAACGAAGGAAGGAAGGAACGAAGGAAGGAAGGAACGACGGAACGAAGGAAAGAAGGAACGACGGAACGAAGGAACGAAGGAACGAAGGAACGAAGGAACGAAGGAATGAAGGAACGAAGGATCGAAAGAACGAAGGAAGGAAGCAACGAAGCAACGAAGGAACGAAGGAACGAAGGAACGAAGGAACGAAGGAACGAAGGAACGAAGGAACGAAGGAACGAAGGAACGAAGGAACGATGCAACGAAGGAACGAAGGAACGAAGGAACGAAGGATCGAAAGAACGAAGGAACGAAGCAACGAAGGAACGAAGGAACGAAGGAACGAAGGAACGAAGCAACGAAGGAACGAAGCAACGAAGGAACGAAGGAACGAAGGAATGAAGGAACGAAGGAACGAAGGATCGAAGGAACGAAGGAACGAAGGAACGATGGAACGAGGGAACGAAGGAACGAAGGAACGAAGGAACGAAGGAACGTAAGAACGAAGGAACGAAGGAACGAAGGAACGAAGGAACGAAGGAACGAAGGAACGAAGGAACGAAGCAACGAAGGAACGAAGGAACGAAGGAACGAAGGAACGAAGGAACGAAGGAACGAAGGAACGAAGGAACGATGGAACGAAGGAACGAAGGAACGAAGGAACGTAGGAACGAAGGAACGAAGGAACGAAGGGACGAAGGAACGAAGGAACGAAGGAACGAAGGAACGAAGGAACGAAGGAACGAAGATATGAAGGAACGTAGGAACGAAGGAACGAAGGAACGAAGCAACGAAGGAACGAAGGAACGAAGGAACGAAGGAACGAAGGAACGAAGGAACGAAGGAACGAAGGAACGAAGGAAGGAAGGGACGAAGGAACGAAGGAACGAAGGAAGGAAGGAACGAAGGAAGGAAGGAACGAAGGAAGGAAGGAACGAAGGAACGAAGGAACGAAGGAAATAAGGAAAGAAGGAAGGAAGGAACGAAGGAACGAAGGAAGGAAGGAAGGAAGGAACGACGGAACGAAGGAAAGAAGGAACGACGGAACGAAGGAACGAAGGAACGAAGGAACGAAGGAACGTAGGAACGAAGGAACGAAGGGACGAAGGAACGAAGGAACGAAGGAACGAAGGAACGAAGGAACGAAGGAACGAAGGAACGAAGGAAGGAAGGAACGAAGGAAGGAAGGAACGAAGGAACGAAGGAAGGAAGGAACGAAGGAAGGAAGGAAGGAAGGAACGAAGGAACGAAGGAACGACGGAACGAAGGAACGAAGGAACGAAGGAACGAAGGAACGAAGGAACGAAGGAACGATGGAAGGAAGGAACGAAGGATCGAAGGAACGAAGGAACGAAGCAACGAAGCAACGAAGGAACGAAGCAACGAAGGAACGAAGGAACGAAGGAACGAAGGAACGAAGCAACGAAGGAACGAAGCAACGAAGGAACGAAGGAACGAAGGAACGAAGGAACGAAGCAACGAAGGAATGAAGGAACGAAGGAACGAAGGAGCGAAGGAAGAAAGGGACGAAGGAACGAAGGAAGGAAGGAACGAAGGAACGAAGGAACGAATGAAGGAAGGAATGAAGGAAGGAAGGAACGAAGGAACGAAGGAACGAAGGAACGAAGGAAGGAATGAACGAAGGAAGGAAGGAACGACGGAACGAAGGAAAGAAGGAACGACGGAACGAAGGAACGAAGGAACGAAGGAACGAAGGAAGGAAGGGCCGAAGGAACGAGGGAATGAAGGAAAGAAGGAACGAAGGATCGAAAGAACGAAGGAACGAAGCAAGGAAGGAACGAAGAAACGAAGGAACGAAGGAACAAAGGAACGACGGTACGAAGGAACGAAGGAACGAAGGAACGAAGCAACGAGGCAACGAAGGAACGAAGGAACGATGGAACGAAGGAACGAAGGAATGAAGGAACGAAGGAACGAAGGAACGAAGGAACGAAGGAACGAAGGAACGAAGGAACGAAGGAAGGAAGGAACGAAGGAACGAAGGAACGAACGAACGAACGAAGGAACGAAGGAACGAAGGAAGGAAGGATCGAAGGAAGGAAGGAACGAAGGAACGAAGGACCGAAGGAAGGAAGGAACGAAGGAACGAAGGAACGAAGGAACGAAGGAACGAAGGAAGGAAGGAACGAAGCAACGAAGGAAGGAAGGAAGGAAGGAACGAAGGAAGGAAGGAACGAAGGAACGAAGAAAGGAACGAAGGAACGAAGGAACGAAGGAACGAAGGAACGAAGCAACGAAGGAAGGAAGGAACGAAGGAACGAAGGAACGAAGGAACGAAGGAACGAACGAACGAACGAACGATCGAACGGACGAACGGACGAACGGACGAACGGACGAACGGACGAACGGACGAACGAACGAACGAACGAACGAACGAACGAACGAACGAACGAACGAACGAACGAACGAACGAACGAACGAACGAACGAACGAACGGACGAACGAACGAACGAACGAACGAACGAACGAATGAACGAACGAACGAACGAACGAACGAACGAACGAACGAACGAACGAACGAACGAACGAGCGAACGAACGAACGAACGAACGAACGAACGTACGAAGGAACGAAGGAACGAAGGAAAGAAGGAAAGAACGAAGGAACGAACGAACGAACGAACGAAGGAACGAACGAACGAACGAAGGAGCGAAGGAACGAAGGAATGAAAGAACGAAGGAACGAAGGAACGAAGGAACGAAGGAACGAAGGAATGAAGTAACGAAGGAACGAAGGATCGAAGGAACTATGGAAAGAAGCAAAAAAGCAACGAAGGAACGAAGGAACGTAGGAACGAAGGAACGAAATAACGAAGGAACGAAGGAACGAAGGAACGAAGGAACGAAGGAACGAAGGAACGAAGGAACGAAGGAATGAAGGAACGAAGGAACGAAGGATCGAAAGAACGAAGGAACGAAGCAACGAAGCAACGAATGGACGACGGAACGAAGGAACGAAGGAACGATGCAACGAATGAACGAAGGAACGAAGGAACGAAGGAACGAAGGAACGAAGGAACGAAGGAACGTAGGAACGAAGGAAGGAAGGAAGGAAGGAAGGAAGGAACGAAGGAACGAAGGACCGAAGGAAGGAAGGAACGAAGGAAGGAAGGAACGGAGGAACGAAGGAAGGAAGGAACGAAGGAACGAAGGAACGAAAGAACGAAGGAACGAAGGAACGAAGGAACGAAGGAACGAAGGATCGAAAGAACGAAGGAACGAAGCAACGAAGCAACGACGGAACGAAGGAACGTAGGAGCGAAGGAACGAAGCAACGAAGGAACGAAGGAAGGATGGAACGAAGGAACGAAGGAACGAAGGATCGAAGGAACGAAGCAACGAAGGAACGAAGGAACGAAGGAACGAAGGAACGAAGGAACAAAGGAACGAAGGAACGAAGGAACGAAGGAACGAAGGAACGATGGAAGGAAGGAACGAAGGAACGAAGGAACGAAGGAACGAAGGAACGAAGGAACGAAGGAACGAAGGAACGAAGGAACGCAGGAACGTAGGAACGAAGGGACGAAGGAACGAAGGAACGAAGGAACGAAGGAACGAAGGAACGAAGGAACGAAGGAACGAAGGAACGAAGGAACGAAGGAACGAAGGAACGAAGGAACGAAGGAACGAAGGATCGAAGGAACGAAGGAACGAAGGAAGGAAGGAAGGAACGAAGGAAGGAAGGAACGAAGGAACGACGGAACGACGGAACGAAGGAACGAAGGAACGAAGGAACGAAGGAACGAAGGAACGAAGGAACGAAGGAACGAAGGAACGATGGAACGAAGGAACGAAGGAACGAAGGAACGAAGGAACGAAGGAACGAAGGTAGGAAGGAACGAAGGATCGAAGGAAGGAAGGAAGGAAGGAACGAAGGAAGGAAGGAACGAAGGAACGAAGGAACGAAGGAACGAAGGACCGAAGGAACGAAGGAACGAAGGAACGAAGGAACGAAGGAACGAAGGAATGAAGGAACGAAGGAACGAAGGAACAAAGGAACGAAGGAACGAAGGAACGAAGGAAGGAAGGAACGAAAGAAGGAAGGAACGAAGGAACGAAGGAACGAAGGAAGGAAGGAACGAAGGAAGGAAGGAAAGAAGGAACGAAGGAACGAAGGAACGAAGGAACGAAGGAACGAAGGAACGAAGGAACGAAGGAACGAAGGAACGAATGAACGAAGGAGCGAAGGATCGTAGGAACGAAGGAACGAAGGAACGAAGGAACGAAGGAACGAAGGAACGAAGGAACGAAGGAACGAAGGAACGAAGGAACGAAGGATCGAAAGAACGAAGGAACGAAGCAACGAAGCAACGAAGGAACGAAGGAACGAAGGAACGAAGGAACGAAGGAACGAAGGAACGAAGGAACGAAGGAACGATGCAACGAAGGAACGAAGGAACGAAGGAACGAAGGAACGAAGGATCGAAAGAACGAAGGAACGAAGCAACGAAGCAACGAAGGAACGAAGGAACGAAGGAACGAAGCAACGAAGGAACGAAGCAACGAAGGAACGAAGGAACGAAGGAATGAAGGAACGAAGGAACGAAGGATCGAAGGAACGAAGGAACGAAGGAACGATGGAACGAGGGAACGAAGGAACGAAGGAACGAAGGAACGTAAGAACGAAGGAACGAAGGAACGAAGGAACGAAGGAACGAAGGAACGAAGGAACGAAGCAACGAAGGAACGAAGGAACCAAGGAACGAAGGAACGAAGGAACGAAGGAACGAAGGAACGAAGGAACGATGGAACGAAGGAACGAAGGAACGAAGGAACGTAGGAACGAAGGAACGAAGGAACGAAGGGACGAAGGAACGAAGGAACGAAGGAACGAAGGAACGAAGGAACGAAGGAACGAAGGAACGAAGGAACGAAGATATGAAGGAACGTAGGAACGAAGGAACGAAGGAACGAAGCAACGAAGCAACGAAGGAACGAAGGAACGAAGGAACGAAGGAACGAAGGAACGAAGGAACGAAGGAACGAAGGAACGAAGGAACGAAGGAACGAAGGAAGGAAGGGACGAAGGAACGAAGGAACGAAGGAAGGAAGGAACGAAGGAAGGAAGGAACGAAGGAAGGAAGGAACGAAGGAACGAAGGAACGAAGGAAATAAGGAAAGAAGGAATGAAGGAACGAAGGAACGAAGGAAGGAAGGAACGAAGGAAGGAAGGAACGACGGAACGAAGGAAAGAAGGAACGACGGAACGAAGGAACGAAGGAACGAAGGAACGAAGGAACGTAGGAACGAAGGAACGAAGGGACGAAGGAACGAAGGGACGAAGGAACGAAGGAACGAAGGAACGAAGGAACGACGGAACGAAGGAACGAAGGAACGAAGGAAGGAAGGAACGAAGGAAGGAAGGAACGAAGGAACGAAGGAAGGAAGGAACGAAGGAAGGAAGGAAGGAAGGAACGAAGGAACGAAGGAACGACGGAACGAAGGAACGAAGGAACGAAGGAACGAAGGAACGAAGGAACGAAGGAACGAAGGAACGAAGGATCGAAGGAACGAAGGAACGAAGCAACGAAGCAACGAAGGAACGAAGCAACGAAGGAACGAAGGAACGAAGGAACGAAGGAACGAAGCAACGAAGGAACGAAGCAACGAAGCAACGAAGGAACGAAGGAACGAAGGAACGAAGGAACGAAGGAACGAAGCAACGAAGGAATGAAGGAACGAAGGAACGAAGGAACGAAGGAACGAAGGAACGAAGGAACGATGGAACGAAGGAACGAAGGAACGTAGGAACGAAGGAAGGAAGGGACGAAGGAACGAAGGAACGAAGGAAGGAAGGAACGAAGGAAGGAAGGAACGAAGGAAGGAAGGAACGAAGGAACGAAGGAAGGAAGGAAAGAAGGAAGGAAGGAACGAAGGAACGAATTAACGAAGGAAGGAAGGAACGAAGGAAGGAAGGAACGACGGAACGAAGGAAAGAAGGAACGACGGAACGAAGGAACGAAGGAACGAAGGAACGAAGGAACGAAGGAACGAAGGAATGAAGGAACGAAGGATCGAAAGAACGAAGGAAGGAAGCAACGAAGCAACGAAGGAACGAAGGAACGAAGGAACGAAGGAACGAAGGAACGAAGGAACGAAGGAACGAAGGAACGAAGCAACGACGGAACGAAGGAACGAAGGAACGATGGAACGAAGGAACGAAGGAACGAAGGAAAGAAGGATCGAAAGAACGAAGGAACGATGCAACGAAGCAACGAAGGAACGAAGGAACCAAGGAACGAAGGAACGAAGGAACGAAGGAACGAAGGAACGAAGGAACGAAGCAACGAATGAACGAAGGAACGAAGGAACGAAGGAACGAAGGAATGAAGGAACGAAGGAACGAAGGAACGAAGGAACGAAGGAACGAAGGAACGAAGGAACGAAGGAACGAAGGAAGGAAGGAAGGAAGGAACGAAAGAACGAAGGAACGAAGGCAGGAAGGAACGAAGGAAGGAAGGAACAAAGTAACGAAGGACCGAAGGAAGGAAGGAACGAAGGAAGGAAGGAACGAAGGAAGGAAGGAACGAAGGAACGAAGGAACGAAGGAACGAAGAAACGAAGGATCGAAAGAACGAAGGAACGAAGGAACGAAGCAACGAAGGAACGAAGGAGCGTAGGAACGAAGGAACGAAGGAACGAAGGAACGAAGGAAGGAAGGGACGAAGGAACGAAGGAACGAAGGAAGGAAGGAACGAAGGAAGGAAGGAACGAAGGAAGGAAGGAACGAAGGAACGAAGGAACGAAAGAAGGAAGGAAAGAAGGAAGGAAGGAACGAAGGAACGAATTAACGAAGGAAGGAAGGAAGGAAGGAACGAAGGAAGGAAGGAACGACGGAACGAAGGAAAGAAGGAACGACGGAACGAAGGAACGAAGGAACGAAGGAACGAAGGAATGAAGGAACGAAGGATCGAAAGAACGAAGGAAGGAAGCAACGAAGCAACGAAGGAACGAAGGAACGAAGGAACGAAGGAACGAAGGAACGAAGGAACGAAGGAACGAAGGAACGAAGCAACGAAGGAACGAAGGAACGAAGGAACGATGGAACGAAGGAACGAAGGAACGAAGGAAAGAAGGATCGAAAGAACGAAGGAACGATGCAACGAAGCAACGAAGGAACGAAGGAACGAAGGAACCAAGGAACGAAGGAACGAAGGAACGAAGGAACGAAGGAACGAAGGAACGAAGGAACGAAGGGACGAAGGAACGAAGGATCGAAAGAACGAAGGAACGAAGCAACGAAGCAACGCAGGAACGAAGGAACGAAGGAACGAAAAAACGAAGGAACGAAGGAACGAAGCAATGAAGGAACGAAGGAACGAAGCAACGAAGGAACGAAGGAACGAAGGAACGAAGGAACGACGGAATGAAGGAACGAAGGAACGAAGGAACGAAGGAACGAAGGAACGTAGGAACGAAGGAACGAAGGAACGAAGGAACGAAGGAACGAAGGAACGAAGGAACGAAGGAACGAAGGAACGAAGGAACGAAGGAACGAAGGAACGAAGGAACGAAGGAACGAAGGAACGAAGGAACGAAGGAACGAAGGAAGGAACGAAGGAAGGAAGGAACGAAGGAACGTAGGAACGAAGGAACGAAGGAACGAAGGAACGAAGGTTCGAAAGATCGAAGCAACGAAGGAACGAAGGAACGAAGGAACGAAGGAACGAAGGAACGAAGGAACGAAGGAACGAAGGAGCGAAGGAGCGAAGGAACGAAGGAACGAAGGAACGAAGGAACGAAGGAACGAAGGAACGAAGGAACGAAGGAAAGAAGGAACGAAGGAAAGAAGGAACGAAGGAACGAAGGAAGGAAGGAACGAAGGAACGACGGAACGAAGGAACGAAGGAACGAAGGAACGAAGGAACGAAGGAAGGAAGGAACGAAGGAACGAAGGAACGAAGGAACGAAGCAAAGAAGTAACGAAGCAATGAAGCAATGAAGGAATGAAGGAACGAAGGAACGAAGGAACGAAGGAACGAAGGAACGAAGGAACGAAGGAACGAAGGAACGAAGGAACGAAGGAACGAAGGAACGAAGGAACGAAGGAACGAAGGACCGAAGGAACGAAGGAACGAAGGAACGAAGGAACGAAGGAACGAAGGAACGAAGGAACGAAGGAACGAAGGAACGAAGGAACGAAGGAACGAAGGAACGTAGGAACGAAGGAACGAAGGAACGAAGGGCCGAAGGAACGAAGGAACTAAGGAAGGAAGGAACAAAGGAACGAAGGAAGGAAGGAACGAAGCAACGAAGGAACGAAGGAACGAAGGAACGAAGGAACGAAGGAACGAAGGAACGAAGGAACGAACGAACGAAGGAACGAAGGAACGAAGGAACGAAGGAACGAAAGATCGAAGGAACGAAGGAACGAAGGATCGAAGGAACGAAGGAACGAAGCAACGAAGCAACGAAGGAACGAAGGAACGAAGCAACGAAGGAACGAAGGAACGAAGGAACGAAGGAACGAAGGAACGAAGGAACGAAGGAACGAAGGAACGAAGGAACGAAGGAACGAAGGAGCGAAGGAACGAAGGAAGGAAGGAACGAAGGAACGAAGGAACGAAGGAAGGAAGGGACGAAGGAACGAAGGAAGGAAGGAACGAAGGAAGGAAGGAACGAAGGAACGAAGGAACGAAGGAATGAAGGAAAGAAGGGACGAAGGATCGAAAGAACGAAGGAAGGAAGGAACGAAGGAAGGAAGGAACGACGGAACGAAGGAAAGAAGGAACGACGGAACGAAGGAACGAAGGAACGAAGGTACGAAGGAAGGAAGGAACGAAGGAACGAAGGAACGATGGAACGAAGGAACGAAGGAACGATGCAACGAAGGAACGAAGGAACGAAGGAACGAAGGAACGAAGGAACGAAGGAACGAAGGAGCGAAGGAACGAAAGAACGAAGGAACGAAGGAACGAAGGAACGAAGGAACGAAGGAACGAAGGAACGTAGGAACGAAGGAACGAAGGAACGAAGGGACGAAGGAACGAATGAACGAAGGAACGAAGGAACGAAGGAACGAAGAAACGAAGGAAGGAAGGAAAAAAGGAACGAAGGACCGAAGGAAGGAAGGAACGAAGGAAGGAAGGAATGAAGGAACGGAGGAACGAAGGAAGGAAGGAACGAAGGAACGAAGGAACGTAGGAACGAAGGAACGAAGGAACGAAGGAACAAAGGAACGAAGGAAAGAAGGAAAGAAGGAACGAAGGAACGAAGGAACGAAGGAACGAAGGAACGAAGGAACGAAGGAACGAAGGAACGAAGGAACGAAGGAACGAAGGAACGAAGGAACGAAGGATCGAAGGAACGAAGGAACGAAGCAACGAAGGAACGAAGGAACGAAGCAACGAAGGAACGACTGAACGAAGGAACGAAGGAACGAAGGAACGAAGCAACGAAGGAACGAAGGAACGAAGCAACTAAGGAACGAAGGAACGAAGGAACGAAGGAACGAAGGAACGAAGGAACGGAGGAACGGAGGGACGAAGGAACGAAGGAGGGAAGGAACGAAGGATCGAAGGAACGAAGGAACGAAGGGACAAAGGAACGAACGAACGAAGGAACGATGGAACGAAGGAACGAAGGAACGAAGGAACCAAGCAACTAAGGAACGAAGGAACGAAGGAACGAAGGAACGAAGGAAGGAAGGAACGAAGGAAGGAAGGAACGAAGGAACGAAGGAACGACGGAACGAAGGATCGAAGGAACGAAGGAACGAAGGAACGAAGGAACGAAGGAACGAAGGAACGATGGAACGAAGGAACGAAGGAACGAAGGATCGAAGGAACGAAGGAACGAAGCAACGAAGGAACGAAGCAACGAAGGAACGAAGGAACGAAGGAACGAAGGAACGAAGGAACGAAGCAACGAAGGAACGAAGGAACGAAGCAACGAAGGAACGAAGGAACGAAGGAACGAAGGAACGAAGGAACGAAGCAACGAAGGAACGAAGGAACGAAGGAACGAAGGAACGAAGGAACGAAGGAACGAAGGAACGATGGAACGAAGGAACGAAGGAACGTAGGAACGAAGGAGCGAAGGAACGAAGGAACGAAGGGACGAAGGAACGAAGGAACGAAGGAACGAAGGAACGAAGGAACGAAGGAACGAAGGAACGAAGGAACGAAGGAACGAAGGAACGAAGGAACGAAGGAACGAAGGAACGAAGGAACGAAGGAACGAAGGAACGAAGGAACGTAGGAACGAAGGAACGAAGGAACGAAGGAACGAAGGAACGATGGACCGAAGGAACGAAGGAACGAAGGAACGAAGGAACGAAGGAACGAAGGTACAAAGGAACGTAGGAACGAAGGAACGAAGTAACGAAGGAACGAAGGAAAGAAGGAACGAAGGAACGAAGGAACGAAGGAACGAATGAACGAATGAACGAAGGAACGAAGGAACGAAGGAACGAAGGAACGAAGGAACGAAGGAACCAAGGAACGAAGGAACGAAGGAACGAAGGAACGAAGGAACGAAGGAACGAAAGAACGAAGGAACGAAGGATCGAAAGAACGAAGCAACGAAGCAACGAAGCAACGAAGCAACGAATGAACGAAGGAACGAAGCAACGAAGGTACGAAGGAATGAAGGAATGAAGGAACGAAGGAACGAAGGAACGAAGGAACGACGGAATGAAGGAACGAAGGAACGAAGGAACGAAGGAACGAAGGAACGTAGGAACGAAGGAACGAAGGAACGAAGGAACGAAGGAACGAAGGAACGAAGGAACGAAGGAACGAAGGAACGAAGGAACGAAGGAACGATGGAACGAAGGAACGAAGGAACGAAGGAACGAAGGAACGAAGGAACGAAGGAACGAAGGAACGAAGGAACGAAGGAACGAACCAACGAAGCAACGAAGAAACGAAGGAACGAAGGTACGAAGGAACGAAGGAACGAAGGAACGAAGGAACGAAGGAACGAAGGAACGAAGGAATGAAGGAACGAAGGAATGAAGGAACGAAGGAACGAAGGAACGATGGAACGAAGGAACGAAGGAAGGAATGAACGAAGGAAGGAAGGAACGAAGGAACGAAGGAACGAAGGAACGTAGGAACGAAGGAACGAAGGAACGTAGGGACGAAGGAACGAAGGAACGAAGGAACGAAGGAACGAAGGAACGAAGGAACTAAGGAACGAAGGAACGAAGGAACGAAGGAACGAAGGAACGAAGGAACGAAGGAACGAAGGAACGAAGGAACGAAGGAAAGAAGGAACGAAGGAACGAAGGACCGAAAGATCGAAGGAACGAAGGAACGAAGGATCGAAGGAACGAAGGAACGAAGCAACGAAGCAACGAAGGAACGAAGGAACGAAGCAACGAAGGAACGAGGGAACGAAGGAACGAAGGAACGAAGGAAAGAAGCCACGAAGGAACGAAGGAACGAAGGAACGAAGCAACGAAGGAACGAAGGAACGATGGAACGAAGGAACGAAGGAACGAAGGAACGAAGGAACGAAGGAACGAAGGAACGAAGGAACGAAGGAATGAAGGAACGTAGGAACGAAGGAACGAAGGAACGAAGGGACGAAGGAACGAAGGAACGAAGGAACGAAGGAACGAAGGAACGATGGAACGAAGGAACGAAGGAACGAAGGTACGAAGGAACGAAGGAACGGAGGAACGAAGCAGCGAAGGAACGAAGGAACGAAGCAACGAAGGAACGAAGGAACGAAGGAACGAAGGAACGAAGGAACGAAGGAACGAAGGAACGAAGGAACGAAGGAACGAAGGAACGAAGGAACGAAGGAACGAAGGAACGAAGGAACGAAGGAACGAAGGAACGAAGGAGCGAAGGAACGAAGGAAGGAAGGAACGAAGGAACGAAGGAACGAAGGAAGGAAGGGACGAAGGAACGAAGGAAGGAAGGAACGAAGGAAGGAAGGAACGAAGGAACGAAGGAACGAAGGAACGAAGGAAAGAAGGGACGAAGGATCGAAAGAACGAAGGAAGGAAGGAACGAAGTAAGGAAGGAACGACGGAACGAAGGAAAGAAGGAACGACGGAACGAAGGAACGAAGGAACGAAGGAAGGAAGGAACGAAGGAACGAAGGAACGATGGAACGAAGGAACGAAGGAACGATGCAACGAAGGAACGAAGGAACGAAGGAACGAAGGAACGAAGGAACGAAGGAACGAAGGAACGAAGGAGCGAAGGAACGAAAGAACGAAGGAACGAAGGAACGAAGGAACGAAGGAACGAAGGAACGAAGGAAGGAAGGAACGAAGGAACGAAGGAACGTAGGAACGAAGGAACGATGGAACGAAGGGACGAAGGAACGAATGAACGAAGGAACGAAGGAACGAAGGAACGAAGGAACGAAGAAACGAAGGAAGGAAGGAAAAAAGGAACGAAGGACCGAAGGAAGGAAGGAACGAAGGAAGGAAGGAATGAAGGAACGGAGGATCGAAGGAAGGAAGGAACGAAGGAACGAAGGAACGTAGGAACGAAGGAACGAAGGAACGAAGGAACGAAGGAACGAAGGAACGAATGAACGAAGGAACGAAGGATCGTAGGAACGAAGGAACGAAGGAACGAAGGAACGAAGGAACGAAGGAACGAAGGAACGAAGGAACGAAGGAACGAAGGATCGAAAGAACGAAGGAACGAAGCAACGAAGCAACGAAGCAACGAAGGAACGAAGGAACGAAGGAACGAAGGAACGAAGGAACGAAGGAACGATGCAACGAAGGAACGAAGGAACGAAGGAACGAAGGATCGAAAGAACGAAGGAACGAAGCAACGAAGCAACGAAGGAACGAAGGAACGAAGGAACGAAGGAACGAAGGAACGAAGCAACGAAGGAACGAAGCAACGAAGGAACGAAGGAACGAAGGAATGAAGGAACGAAGGAACGAAGGATCGAAGGAACGAAAGAACGAAGGAACGAAGCAACGAAGCAACGAAGGAACGAAGGAACGAAGGAACGAAAAAACGAAGGAACGAAGGAACGAAGCAATGAAGGAACGAAGGAACGAAGCAACGAAGGAACGAAGGAACGAAGGAACGAAGGAATGAAGGAACGAAGGAACGAAGGAACGAAGGAACGAAGGAACGTAGGAACGAAGGAACGAAGGAACGAAGGAACGAAGGAACGAAGGAACGAAGGAACGAAGGAACGAAGGAACGAAGGAACGAAGGAACGAAGGAACGAAGGAACGAAGGAACGAAGGAACGAAGGAACGAAGGAACGAAGGAACGAAGGAAGGAAGGAACGAAGGAACGTAGGAACGAAGGAACGAAGGAACGAAGGAACGAAGGTTCGAAGGATCGAAGCAACGAAGGAACGAAGGAACAAAGGAACGAAGGAACGAAGGAACGAAGGAACGAAGGAACGAAGGAGCGAAGGAGCGAAGGAACGAAGGAACGAAGGAACGAAGGAACGAAGGAACGAAGGAACGAAGGAACGAAGGAACGAAGGAAAGAAGGAACGAAGGAACGAAGGAAGGAAGGAACGAAGGAACGACGGAACGAAGGAACGAAGGAACGAAGGAACGAAGGAACGAAGGAACGAAGGAACGAAGGTACGAAGGAACGTAGGAACGAAGGAACGAAGGAACGAAGGAACGAAGGAAAGAAGGAACGAAGGAACGAAGGAACGAAGGAACGAATGAACGAAGGAACGAAGGAACGAAGGAACGAAGGAACGAAGGAACGAAGGAACGAAGGAACCAAGGAACGAAGGAACGAAGGAACGAAGGAACGAAGGTACGAAGGAACGAAGGAACGAAAGAACGAAGGAACGAAGGAACGAAGGATCGAAAGAACGAAGGAACGAAGCAACGAAGCAACGAAGCAACGAAGGAACGAAGGAACGAAGCAACGAAGGTACGAAGGAATGAAGGAACGAAGGAACGAAGGAACGAAGGTACGAAGGAACGAAGGAACGACGGAATGAAGGAACGAAGGAACGAAGGAACGTAGGAACGATGGAACGATGGAACGAAGGAACGAAGGAACGAAGGAACGAATGAACGAAGGAACGAAGGAACGAAGGAACGAAGGAACGATGGAACGAAGGAACGAAGGAACGAAGGAACGAAGGAACGAAGGAACGAAGGAACGAAGGAACGAAGGAACGAAGGAACGAACCAACGAAGCAACGAAGGAACGAAGGAACGAAGGTACGAAGGAACGAAGGAACGAAGGAACGAAGGAACGAAGGAACGAAGGAACGAAGGAACGAAGGAATGAAGGAACGAAGGAACGAAGGAACAATGGAACGAAGGAACGAAGGAAGGAATGAACGAAGGAAGGAAGGAACGAAGGAACGAAGGAACGAAGGAACGTAGGAACGAAGGAACGAAGGAACGTAGGGACGAAGGAACGAAGGAACGAAGGAACGAAGGAACGAAGGAACGAAGGAACTAAGGAACGAAGGAACGAAGGAAAGAAGGAACGAAGGAACGAAGGAACGAAGGAACGACGGATCGAAGGAACGAAGGAACGAAGGAACGAAGGAACGAAGGAACGAAGGAACGAAAGATCGAAGGAACGAAGGAACGAAGGATCGAAGGAACGAAGGAACGAAGCAACGAAGCAACGAAGGAACGAAGGAACGAAGCAACGAATGAACGAGGGAACGAAGGAACGAAGGAACGAAGGAAAGAAGCAACGAAGGAACGAAGGAACGAAGCAACGAAGGAACGAAGGAACGATGGAACGAAGGAACGAAGGAACGAAGGAACGAAGGAACGAAGGAACGAAGGAACGAAGGAACGAAGGAACGAAGGAACGAAGGAACGAAGGAACATAGGAACGAAGGAACGAAGGAACAAAGGGACGAAGGAACGAAGGAACGAAGGAACGAAGGAACGAAGGAACGATGGAACGAAGGAACGAAGGAACGAAGGAACATAGGAACGAAGGAACGAAGGAACGAAGGGACGAAGGAACGAAGGAACGAAGGAACGAAGGAACGAAGGAACGATGGAACGAAGGAACGAAGGAACGAAGGTACGAAGGAACGGAGGAACGAAGCAGCGAAGGAACGAAGGAACGAAGCAACGAAGGAACGAAGGAACGAAGGAACGAAGGAACGAAGGAACGAAGGAACGAAGGAACGAAGGAACGAAGGAACGAAGGAAGGAAGGAACGAAGGAACGAAGGAACGAAGGAACGATGGAAAGAAGGGACGAAGGATCGAAAGAACGAAGGAAGGAAGGAACGAAGGAAGGAAGGAACGACGGAACGAAGGAAAGAAGGAACGACGGAACGAAGGAACGAAGGAACGAAGGAACGAAGGAAGGAAGGAACGAAGGAACGAAGGAACGATGGAACGAAGGAACGATGCAACGAAGGAACGAAGGAACGAAGGAACGAAGGAACGAAGGAACGAAGGAACGAAGGAGCGAAGGAACGAAGGAACGAAGGAACGAAGGAACGAAGGAACGAAGGAACGAAGGAACGAAGGAAGGAAGGAACGAAGGAACGAAGGAACGAAGGAAGGAAGGCACGAAGGAACGAAGGAACGTAGGAACGAAGGAACGAAGGAACGAAGGGACGAAGGAACGAAGGAACGAAGGAACGAAGGAACGAAGGAACGAAGGAACGAAGAAACGAAGGAAGGAAGGAAAAAAGGAACGAAGGACCGAAGGAAGGAAGGAACGAAGGAAGGAAGGAACGGAGGAACGAAGGAAGGAAGGAACGAAGGAACGAAGGAACGTAGGAACGAAGGAACGAAGGAACGAAGGAACGAAGGAACGAAGGAAAGAAGGAACGAAGGAACGAAGGAACGAAGGAACGAAGGAACGAAGGAACGAAGGAACGAAGGAACGAAGGAACGAAGGAACGTAGGAACGAAGGAACGAAGGAACGAAGGAACGAAGAAACGAAGGAACGAAGGAAAGAAGGAACGAAGGAACGAAGGAACGAAGGAACGAAGGAACGAAGGAACGACGGGACGAAGGAACGAAGGATCGAAAGAACGAAGGAACGAAGGAACGAAGCAACGAAGCAACGAAGGAACGAAGGAACGAAGGAACGAAGGAACGAAGGAACGAAGGAACGAAGGAACGAAGCAATGAAGGAACGAAGGAACGAAGCAACGAAGGAACGAAGGAACGAAGGAACGAAGGAACGAAGGAACGACGGAATGAAGGAACGAAGGAACGAAGGAACGAAGGAACGAAGGAAAGAAGGATCGAAAGAACGAAGGAACGATGCAACGAAGCAACGAAGGAACGAAGGAACGAAGGAACCAAGGAACGAAGGAACGAAGGAACGAAGGAACGAAGGAACGAAGGAACGAAGGAACGAAGGAACGAAGGAACGAAGGGACGAAGGAACGAAGGATCGAAAGAACGAAGGAACGAAGCAACGAAGCAACGAAGGAACGAAGGAACGAAGGAACGAAGGAACGAAGGAACGAATTAACGAAGCAATGAAGGAACGAAGGAACGAAGCAACGAAGGATCGAAGGAACGAAGGAACGAAGGAACGACGGAATGAAGGAACGAAGGAACGAAGGAACGAAGGAATGTAGGAACGAAGGAACGAAGCAACGAAGGAACGAAGGTTCGAAGGATCGAAGCAACGAAGGAACGAAGGAACGAAGGAACGAAGGAACGAAGGAACGAAGGAACGAAGGAACGAAGGAGCGAAGGAACGAAGGAACGAAGGAACGAAGGAACGAAGGAACGAACGAACGAAGGAACGAAGGAACGAAGGAACGAAGGAACGAAGGAAGGAAGGAACGAAGGAACGAAGGAAGGAAGGAACGAAGGAACGAAGGAACGTAGGAACGAAGGAACGAAGGGACGAAGGAACGAAGGAACGAAGGAACGAAGGAACGAAGGAACGAAGGAAGGAAGGAAGGAAGGAAAAAAGGAACGAAGGACCGAAGGAAGGAAGGAACGAAGGAAGGAAGGAATGAAGGAACGGAGGAACGAAGGAAGGAAGGAACGAAGGAACGAAGGAACGTAGGAACGAAGGAACGAAGGAACGAAGGAACGAAGGAACGAAGGAAAGAAGGAACGAAGGAACGAAGGAACGAAGGAACGAAGGAACGAAGGAACGAAGGAACGTAGGAACGAAGGAACGAAGGAACGAAGGAACGAAGGAACGAAGGAACGAAGGAAAGAAGGAACGAAGGAACGAAGGAACGAAGGAACGAAGGAACGAAGGAACGAAGGAACGAAGGAACGAAGGAACGTAGGAACGAAGGAACGAAGGAACGAAGGAACGAAGGAACGCAGGAACGAAGGAACGAAGGAACGAAGGAACGAAGGAATGACGGAACGAAGGAACGTAGGAACGAAGGAACGAAGGAACGAAGGGGCGAAGGAACGAAGGAACGAACGAACGAAGGAACGAAGGAACGAAGGAACGAAGGTACGAAGGAACGTAGGAACGAAGGAACGAAGGAACGAAGGAACGAAGGAACGAAGGAACGAAGGAACGAAGGAACGAAGGAACGAAGGAGCGAAGGAAGGAAGGAACGAAGGAACGAAGGAACGAAGGAGCGAAGGAAGAAAGGGACGAAGGAACGAAGGAAGGAAGGAACGAAGGAACGAAGGAACGAATGAAGGAAGGAATGAAGGAAGGAAGGAACGAAGGAACGAAGGAACGAAGGAACGAAGGAAGGAATGAACGAAGGAAGGAAGGAACGACGGAACGAAGGAAAGAAGGAACGACGGAACGAAGGAACGAAGGAACGAAGGAACGAAGGAAGGAAGGGCCGAAGGAACGAGGGAATGAAGGAAAGAAGGAACGAAGGATCGAAAGAACGAAGGAACGAAGCAAGGAAGGAACGAAGAAACGAAGGAACGAAGGAACAAAGGAACGACGGTACGAAGGAACGAAGGAACGAAGGAACGAAGCAACGAGGCAACGAAGGAACGAAGGAACGATGGAACGAAGGAACGAAGGAATGAAGGAACGAAGGAACGAAGGAACGAAGGAACGAAGGAACAAAGGAACGAAGGAACGAAGGAAGGAAGGAACGAAGGAACGAAGGAACGAACGAACGAACGAAGGAACGAAGGAACGAAGGAAGGAAGGATCGAAGGAAGGAAGGAACGAAGGAACGAAGGACCGAAGGAAGGAAGGAACGAAGGAACGAAGGAACGAAGGAACGAAGGAAGGAAGGAACGAAGCAACGAAGGAAGGAAGGAAGGAAGGAACGAAGGAACGAAGGAACGAAGGAAGGAAGGAACAAAGGAACGAAGGACCGAAGGAAGGAAGGAACGAAGGAAGGAAGGAACGAAGGAAGGAAGGAACGAAGGAAGGAAGGAACGAAGGAACGAAGGAACGAAGGAAGGAAGGAACGAAGGAACGAAGGAAGGAAGGAACGAAGGAAGGAAGGAACGAAGGAACGAAGAAAGGAACGAAGGAACGAAGGAACGAAGGAACGAAGGAACGAAGCAACGAAGGAAGGAAGGAACGAAGGAACGAAGGAACGAAGGAACGAAGGAACGAACGAACGAACGAACGATCGAACGGACGAACGGACGAACGGACGAACGGACGAACGGACGAACGAACGAACGAACGAACGAACGAACGAACGAACGAACGAACGAACGAACGAACGAACGAACGGACGAACGAACGAACGAACGAACGAACGAACGAATGAACGAACGAACGAACGAACGAACGAACGAACGAACGAACGAACGAACGAACGAACGAGCGAACGAACGAACGAACGAACGAACGAACGTACGAAGGAACGAAGGAACGAAGGAAAGAAGGAAAGAACGAAGGAACGAACGAACGAACGAACGAAGGAACGAACGAACGAACGAAGGAACGAAGGAACGAAGGAGTGAAAGAACGAAGGAACGAAGGAACGAAGGAACGAAGGAACGAAGGAATGAAGTAACGAAGGAACGAAGGATCGAAGGAACTATGGAAAGAAGCAAAAAAGCAACGAAGGAACGAAGGAACGTAGGAACGAAGGAACGAAATAACGAAGGAACGAAGGAACGAAGGAACGAAGGAACGAAGGAACGAAGGAACGAAGGAATGAAGGAACGAAGGAACGAAGGATCGAAAGAACGAAGGAACGAAGCAACGAAGCAACGAATGAACGAAGGAACGAAGGAACGAAGGAACGATGCAACGAATGAACGAAGGAACGAAGGAACGAAGGAACGAAGGAACGAAGTAACGAAGGAACGTAGGAACGAAGGAAGGAAGGAAGGAAGGAAGGAAGGAACGAAGGAACGAAGGACCGAAGGAAGGAAGGAACGAAGGAAGGAAGGAACGGAGGAACGAAGGAAGGAAGGAACGAAGGAACGAAGGAACGAAGGAACGAAGGAACGAAGGAACGAAGGAACGAAGGAACGAAGGAACGAAGGATCGAAAGAACGAAGGAACGAAGCAACGAAGCAACGACGGAACGAAGGAACGTAGGAGCGAAGGAACGAAGCAACGAAGGAACGAAGGAAGGATGGAACGAAGGAACGAAGGAACGAAGGATCGAAGGAACGAAGCAACGAAGGAACGAAGGAACGAAGGAACAAAGGAACGAAGGAACAAAGGAACGAAGGAACGAAGGAACGAAGGAACGAAGGAACGAAGGAACGATGGAAGGAAGGAACGAAGGAACGAAGGAACGAAGGAACGAAGGAACGAAGGAACGAAGGAACGAAGGAACGAAGGAACGCAGGAACGTAGGAACGAAGGGACGAAGGAACGAAGGAACGAAGGAACGAAGGAACGAAGGAACGAAGGAACGAAGGAACGAAGGAACGAAGGAACGAAGGAACGAAGGAACGAAGGAACGAAGGAACGAAGGATCGAAGGAACGAAGGAACGAAGGAAGGAAGGAAGGAACGAAGGAAGGAAGGAACGAAGGAACGACGGAACGACGGAACGAAGGAACGAAGGAACGAAGGAACGAAGGAACGAAGGAACGAAGGAACGAAGGAACGAAGGAACGAAGGAACGATGGAACGAAGGAACGAAGGAACGAAGGAACGAAGGAACGAAGGAACGAAGGAACGAAGGAACGAAGGAACGAGGGAACGAAGGATCGAAGGAACGAAGGAACGAAGGAACGAAGGAAGGAAGGAACGAAGGAACGAAGGAACGAAGGAACGAAGGTAGGAAGGAACGAAGGAACGAAGGAAGGAAGGAAGGAAGGAACGAAGGAAGGAAGGAACGAAGGAACGAAGGAACGAAGGAACGAAGGACCGAAGGAACGAAGGAACGAAGGAACGAAGGAACGAAGGAACGAAGGAACGAAGGAATGAAGGAACGAAGGAACGAAGGAACGAAGGAACGAAGGAACGAAGGAAGGAAGGAACGAAAGAAGGAAGGAACGAAGGAACGAAGGAACGAAGGAAGGAAGGAACGAAGGAAGGAAGGAAAGAAGGAACGAAGGAACGAAGGAACGAAGGAACGAAGGAACGAAGGAACGAAGGAACGAAGGAACGAAGGAACGAATGAACGAAGGAGCGAAGGATCGTAGGAACGAAGGAACGAAGGAACGAAGGAACGAAGGAACGAAGGAACGAAGGAACGAAGGAACGAAGGAACGAAGGAACGAAGGATCGAAAGAACGAAGGAACGAAGCAACGAAGCAACGAAGCAACGAAGGAACGAAGGAACGAAGGAACGAAGGAACGAAGGAACGAAGGAACGAAGGAACGAAGGAACGAAGGAACGATGCAACGAAGGAACGAAGGAACGAAGGAACGAAGGAACGAAGGATCGAAAGAACGAAGGAACGAAGCAACGAAGCAACGAAGGAACGAAGGAACGAAGGAACGAAGCAACGAAGGAACGAAGCAACGAAGGAACGAAGGAACGAAGGAATGAAGGAACGAAGGATCGAAGGAACGAAGGAACGAAGGAACGATGGAACGAGGGAACGAAGGAACGAAGGAACGAAGGAACGTAAGAACGAAGGAACGAAGGAACGAAGGAACGAAGGAACGAAGGAACGAAGGAACGAAGCAACGAAGGAACGAAGGAACGAAGGAACGAAGGAACGAAGGAACGAAGGAACGAAGGAACGAAGGAACGAAGGAACGATGGAACGAAGGAACGAAGGAACGAAGGAACGTAGGAACGAAGGAACGAAGGAACGAAGGGACGAAGGAACGAAGGAACGAAGGAACGAAGGAACGAAGGAACGAAGGAACGAAGGAACGAAGGAACGAAGGAACGAAGATATGAAGGAACGTAGGAACGAAGGAACGAAGGAACGAAGCAACGAAGCAACGAAGGAACGAAGGAACGAAGGAACGAAGGAACGAAGGAACGAAGGAACGAAGGAACGAAGGAACGAAGGAACGAAGGAAGGAAGGGACGAAGGAACGAAGGAACGAAGGAAGGAAGGAACGAAGGAAGGAAGGAACGAAGGAAGGAAGGAACGAAGGAAGGAAGGAACGAAGGAACGAAGGAACGAAGGAAATAAGGAAAGAAGGAATGAAGGAACGAAGGAACGAAGGAAGGAAGGAACGAAGGAAGGAAGGAACGACGGAACGAAGGAAAGAAGGAACGACGGAACGAAGGAACGAAGGAACGAAGGAACGAAGGAACGTAGGAACGAAGGAACGAAGGGACGAAGGAACGAAGGAACGAAGGAACGACGGAACGAAGGAACGAAGGAACGAAGGAAGGAAGGAACGAAGGAAGGAAGGAACGAAGGAACGAAGGAAGGAAGGAACGAAGGAAGGAAGGAAGGAAGGAACGAAGGAACGAAGGAACGACGGAACGAAGGAACGAAGGAACGAAGGAACGAAGGAACGAAGGAACGAAGGAACGAAGGATCGAAGGAACGAAGGAACGAAGCAACGAGGCAACGAAGGAACGAAGCAACGAAGGAACGAAGGAACGAAGGAACGAAGGAACGAAGCAACGAAGGAACGAAGCAACGAAGCAACGAAGGAACGAAGGAACGAAGGAACGAAGGAACGAAGGAACGAAGCAACGAAGGAATGAAGGAACGAAGGAACGAAGGAACGAAGGAACGAAGGAACGATGGAACGAAGGAACGAAGGAACGTAGGAACGAAGGAAGGAAGGGACGAAGGAACGAAGGAACGAAGGAAGGAAGGAACGAAGGAAGGAAGGAACGAAGGAAGGAAGGAACGAAGGAACGAAGGAAGGAAGGAAAGAAGGAAGGAAGGAACGAAGGAACGAATTAACGAAGGAAGGAAGGAACGAAGGAAGGAAGGAACGACGGAACGACGGAACGAAGGAAAGAAGGAACGACGGAACGAAGGAACGAAGGAACGAAGGAACGAAGGAACGAAGGAACGAAGGAATGAAGGAACGAAGGATCGAAAGAACGAAGGAAGGAAGCAACGAAGCAACGAAGGAACGAAGGAACGAAGGAACGAAGGAACGAAGGAACGAAGGAACGAAGGAACGAAGCAACGACGGAACGAAGGAACGAAGGAACGATGGAACGAAGGAACGAAGGAACGAAGGAAAGAAGGATCGAAAGAACGAAGGAACGATGCAACGAAGCAACGAAGGAACGAAGGAACCAAGGAACGAAGGAACGAAGGAACGAAGGAACGAAGGAACGAAGGAACGAAGCAACGAATGAACGAAGGAACGAAGGAACGAAGGAATGAAGGAACGAAGGAACGAAGGAACGAAGGAACGAAGGAACGAAGGAACGAAGGAACGAAGGAACGAAGGAAGGAAGGAAGGAAGGAACGAAAGAACGAAGGAACGAAGGCAGGAAGGAACGAAGGAAGGAAGGAACAAAGTAACGAAGGACCGAAGGAAGGAAGGAACGAAGGAAGGAAGGAACGAAGGAAGGAAGGAACGAAGGAACGAAGGAACGAAGGAACGAAGAAACGAAGGATCGAAAGAACGAAGGAACGAAGGAACGAAGCAACGAAGGAACGAAGGAGCGTAGGAACGAAGGAACGAAGGAACGAAGGAACGAAGGAAGGAAGGGACGAAGGAACGAAGGAACGAAGGAAGGAAGGAACGAAGGAAGGAAGGAACGAAGGAAGGAAGGAACGAAGGAACGAAGGAACGAAAGAAGGAAGGAAAGAAGGAAGGAAGGAACGAAGGAACGAATTAACGAAGGAAGGAAGGAAGGAAGGAACGAAGGAAGGAAGGAACGACGGAACGAAGGAAAGAAGGAACGACGGAACGAAGGAACGAAGGAACGAAGGAACGAAGGAATGAAGGAACGAAGGATCGAAAGAACGAAGGAAGGAAGCAACGAAGCAACGAAGGAACGAAGGAACGAAGGAACGAAGGAACGAAGGAACGAAGGAACGAAGGAACGAAGGAACGAAGCAACGTAGGAACGAAGGAACGAAGGAACGATGGAACGAAGGAACGAAGGAACGAAGGAAAGAAGGATCGAAAGAACGAAGGAACGATGCAACGAAGCAACGAAGGAACGAAGGAACGAAGGAACCAAGGAACGAAGGAACGAAGGAACGAAGGAACGAAGGAACGAAGGAACGAAGGAACGAAGGGACGAAGGAACGAAGGATCGAAAGAACGAAGGAACGAAGCAACGAAGCAAGGAAGGAACGAAGGAACGAAGGAACGAAAAAACGAAGGAACGAAGGAACGAAGCAATGAAGGAACGAAGGAACGAAGCAACGAAGGAACGAAGGAACGAAGGAACGAAGGAACGACGGAATGAAGGAACGAAGGAACGAAGGAACGAAGGAACGAAGGAACGTAGGAACGAAGGAACGAAGGAACGAAGGAACGAAGGAACGAAGGAACGAAGGAACGAAGGAACGAAGGAACGAAGGAACGAAGGAACGAAGGAACGAAGGAACGAAGGAACGAAGGAACGAAGGAACGAAGGAAGGAACGAAGGAAGGAAGGAACGAAGGAACGTAGGAACGAAGGAACGAAGGAACGAAGGAACGAAGGTTCGAAAGATCGAAGCAACGAAGGAACGAAGGAACGAAGGAACGAAGGAACGAAGGAACGAAGGAACGAAGGAGCGAAGGAGCGAAGGAACGAAGGAACGAAGGAACGAAGGAACGAAGGAACGAAGGAACGAAGGAACGAAGGAACGAAGGAACGAAGGAAAGAAGGAACGAAGGAACGAAGGAAGGAAGGAACGAAGGAACGACGGAACGAAGGAACGAAGGAACGAAGGAACGAAGGAACGAAGGAACGAAGGAACGAAGGTACGAAGGAACGTAGGAACGAAGGAACGAAGGAACGAAGGAACGAAGGAAAGAAGGAACGAAGGAACGAAGGAACGAAGGAACGAATGAACGAAGGAACGAAGGAACGAAGGAACGAAGGAACGAAGGAACGAAGCAACGAAGGTACGAAGGAATGAAGGAACGAAGGAACGAAGGAACGAAGGAACGAAGGAACGAAGGAACGACGGAATGAAGGAACGAAGGAACGAAGGAACGAAGGAACGAAGGAACGTAGGAACGATGGAACGAAGGAACGAAGGAACGAAGGAACGAAGGAACGAATGAACGAAGGAACGAAGGAACGAAGGAACGAAGGAACGATGGAACGAAGGAACGAAGGAACGAAGGAACGAAGGAACGAAGGAACGAAGGAACGAAGGAACGAAGGAACGAAGGAACGAAGGAACGAAGGAACGAACCAACGAAGCAACGAAGGAACGAAGGAACGAAGGTACGAAGGAACGAAGGAACGAAGGAACGAAGGAACGAAGGAACGAAGGAACGAAGGAACGAAGGAATGAAGGAACGAAGGAACGAAGGAACAATGGAACGAAGGAACGAAGGAAGGAATGAACGAAGGAAGGAAGGAACGAAGGAACGAAGGAACGAAGGAACGTAGGAACGAAGGAACGAAGGAACGTAGGGACGAAGGAACGAAGGAACGAAGGAACGAAGGAACGAAGGAACGAAGGAACTAAGGAACGAAGGAACGAAGGAACGAAGGAACGAAGGAACGAAGGAACGAAGGAACGAAGGATCGAAGGAACGAAGGAACGAAGGAACGAAGGAACGAAGGAACGAAAGATCGAAGGAACGAAGGAACGAAGGATCGAAGGAACGAAGGAACGAAGCAACGAAGCAACGAAGGAACGAAGGAACGAAGCAACGAATGAACGAGGGAACGAAGGAACGAAGGAACGAAGGAAAGAAGCAACGAAGGAACGAAGGAACGAAGCAACGAAGGAACGAAGGAACGATGGAACGAAGGAACGAAGGAACGAAGGAACGAAGGAACGAAGGAACGAAGGAACGAAGGAACGAAGGAACGAAGGAACGAAGGAACGTAGGAACGAAGGAACGAAGGAACGAAGGGACGAAGGAACGAAGGAACGAAGGAACGAAGGAACGAAGGAACGATGGAACGAAGGAACGAAGGAACGAAGGTACGAAGGAACGGAGGAACGAAGCAGCGAAGGAACGAAGGAACGAAGCAACGAAGGAACGAAGGAACGAAGGAACGAAGGAACGAAGGAACGAAGGAACGAAGGAACGAAGGAACGAAGGAACGAAGGAACGAAGGAACGAAGGAACGAAGGAACGAAGGAACGAAGGAACGAAGGAGCGAAGGAACGAAGGAAGGAAGGAACGAAGGAACGAAGGAACGAAGGAACGAAGGAAGGAAGGGACGAAGGAACGAAGGAACGAAGGAAGGAAGGAACGAAGGAACGAAGGAACGAAGGAACGAAGGAAAGAAGGGACGAAGGATCGAAAGAACGAAGGAAGGAAGGAACGAAGGAAGGAAGGAACGACGGAACGAAGGAAAGAAGGAACGACGGAACGAAGGAAAGAAGGAACGAAGGAACGAAGGAACGAAGGAAGGAAGGAACGAAGGAACGAAGGAACGATGGAACGAAGGAACGAAGGAACGATGCAACGAAGGAACGAAGGAACGAAGGAACGAAGGAACGAAGGAACGAAGGAACGAAGGAGCGAAGGAACGAAGGAACGAAGGAACGAAGGAACGAAGGAACGAAGGAACGAAGGAACGAAGGAAGGAAGGAACGAAGGAACGAAGGAACGAAGGAAGGAAGGCACGAAGGAACGAAGGAACGTAGGAACGAAGGAACGAAGGAACGAAGGGACGAAGGAACGAAGGAACGAAGGAACGAAGGAACGAAGGAACGAAGGAACGAAGAAACGAAGGAAGGAAGGAAAAAAGGAACGAAGGACCGAAGGAAGGAAGGAACGAAGGAAGGAAGGAATGAAGGAACGGAGGAACGAAGGAACGAAGGAAGGAAGGAACGAAGGAACGAAGGAACGTAGGAACGAAGGAACGAAGGAACGAAGGAACGAAGGAACGAAGGAACGAAGGAACGAAGGAACGAAGGAACGAAGGAACGAAGGAACGAAGGAACGAAGGAACGTAGGAACGAAGGAACGAAGGAACGAAGGAACGAAGAAACGAAGGAACGAAGGAAAGAAGGAACGAAGGAACGAAGGAACGAAGGAACGAAGGAACGAAGGAACGAAGGAACGAAGGGACGAAGGAACGAAGGATCGAAAGAACGAAGGAACGAAGGAACGAAGCAACGAAGCAACGAAGGAACGAAGGAACGAAGGAACGAAGGAACGAAGGAACGAA
Source organism: Rhimphoctona megacephalus (assembly GCA_963989365.1). NCBI lineage: Eukaryota > Metazoa > Arthropoda > Insecta > Hymenoptera > Ichneumonidae > Rhimphoctona > Rhimphoctona megacephalus. The sequence goes on along the minus strand of CAXDIM010000198.1, from coordinate 1,510,406 downwards.
GGAACGAAGCAATGAAGGAACGAAGGAACGAAGCAACGAAGGAACGAAGGAACGAAGGAACGAAGGAACGACGGAATGAAGGAACGAAGGAACGAAGGAACGAAGGAACGAAGGAAAGAAGGATCGAAAGAACGAAGGAACGATGCAACGAAGCAACGAAGGAACGAAGGAACGAAGGAACCAAGGAACGAAGGAACGAAGGAACGAAGGAACGAAGGAACGAAGGAACGAAGGGACGAAGGAACGAAGGATCGAAAGAACGAAGGAACGAAGCAACGAAGCAACGAAGGAACGAAGGAACGAAGGAACGAAGGAACGAAGGAACGAATTAACGAAGCAATGAAGGAACGAAGGAACGAAGCAACGAAGGATCGAAGGAACGAAGGAACGAAGGAACGACGGAATGAAGGAACGAAGGAACGAAGGAACGAAGGAACGTAGGAACGAAGGAACGAAGGAACGAAGGAACGAAGGAACGAAGGAACGAAGGAACGAAGGAACGAAGGAACGAAGGAACGAAGGAACGAAGGAACGAAGGAACGAAGGAACGAAGGAACGAAGGAACGAAGGAACGAAGGAACGAAGGAACGAAGGAACGAAGGAAGGAACGAAGGAAGGAAGGAACGAAGGAACGTAGGAACGAAGGAACGAAGAACGAAGGAACGAAGGTTCGAAGGATCGAAGCAACGAAGCGAACGAAGGAACGAAGGAACGAAGGAACGAAGAACGAAGGAACGAAGGAACGAAAGGAACGAAGGAACGAACGAACGAAGGAACGAAGGGAACGAAGGAACGAAGGAAAGAAGGAACGAAGGAACGAAGGAAGGAAGGAACGGACGGAACGAAGGAACGAAGGAACGAACGAACGAAGGAACGAAGGAACGAAGGAACGAAGGTACGAAGGAACGTAGGAACGAAGGAACGAAGGAACGAAGGAACGAAGGACAAGAAGGAACGAAGGAACGAAGGAACGAAGGAATGAATGAACGAAGGAACGAAGGAACGAAGGAACGAAGGAACGAAGGAACGAAGGAACGAAGGAACGAAGGAACGAAGGAAGGAAGGAACGAAGGAACGAAGGAAGGAAGGAACGAAGGAACGAAGGAACGTAGGAACGAAGGAACGAAGGAACGAAGGGACGAAGGAACGAAGGAACGAAGGAACGAAGGAACGAAGGAACGAAGGAACGAAGGAAGGAAGGAAGGAAGGAAAAAAGGAACGAAGGACCGAAGGAAGGAAGGAACGAAGGAAGGAAGGAATGAAGGAACGGAGGAACGAAGGAAGGAAGGAACGAAGGAACGAAGGAACGTAGGAACGAAGGAACGAAGGAACGAAGGAACGAAGGAACGAAGGAAAGAAGGAACGAAGGAACGAAGGAACGAAGGAACGAAGGAACGAAGGAACGTAGGAACGAAGGAACGAAGGAACAAAGGAACGAAGGAACGAAGGAACGAAGGAAAGAAGGAACGAAGGAACGAAGGAACGAAGGAACGAAGGATCGAAGGAACGAAGGAACGTAGGAACGAAGGAACGAAGGAACGAAGGAACGAAGGAACGCAGGAACGAAGGAACAAAGGAACGAAGGAACGAAGGAATGACGGAACGAAGGAACGTAGGAACGAAGGAACGAAGGAACGAAGGGGCGAAGGAACGAAGGAACGAACGAACGAAGGAACGAAGGAACGAAGGAACGAAGGTACGAAGGAACGTAGGAACGAAGGAACGAAGGAACGAAGGAACGAAGGAACGAAGGAACGAAGGAACGAAGGAGCGAAGGAAGGAAGGAACGAAGGAACGAAGGAACGAAGGAGCGAAGGAAGAAAGGGACGAAGGAACGAAGGAAGGAAGGAACGAAGGAACGAAGGAACGAATGAAGGAAGGAATGAAGGAAGGAAGGAACGAAGGAACGAAGGAACGAAAGGAACGAAGGAAGGAATGAACGAAGGAAGGAAGGAACGACGGAACGAAGGAAAGAAGGAACGACGGAACGAAGGAACGAAGGAACGAAGGAACGAAGGAAGGAAGGGCCGAAGGAACGAGGGAATGAAGGAAAGAAGGAACGAAGGATCGAAAGAACGAAGGAACGAAGCAAGGAAGGAACGAAGAAACGAAGGAACAAAGGAACGACGGTACGAAGGAACGAAGGAACGAAGGAACGAAGGAACGAAGCAACGAGGCAACGAAGGAACGAAGGAACGATGGAACGAAGGAACGAAGGAATGAAGGAACGAAGGAACGAAGGAACGAAGGAACGAAGGAACGAAGGAACGAAGGAAGGAAGGAACGAAGGAACGAAGGAACGAACGAACGAACGAAGGAACGAAGGAACGAAGGAAGGAAGGAACGAAGGAAGGAAGGAACGAAGGAAGGAAGGAACGAAGGAACGAAGGACCGAAGGAAGGAAGGAACGAAGGAACGAAGGAACGAAGGAACGAAGGAACGAAGGAACGAAGGAAGGAAGGAACGAAGCAACGAAGGAAGGAAGGAAGGAAGGAACGAAGGAACGAAGGAACGAAGGAAGGAAGGAAGGAAGGAACAAAGGAACGAAGGACCGAAGGAAGGAAGGAACGAAGGAAGGAAGGAACGAAGGAAGGAAGGAACGAAGGAAGGAAGGAACGAAGGAACGAAGGAACGAAGGAAGGAAGGAACGAAGGAACGAAGGAACGAAGGAAGGAAGGAACGAAGGAAGGAAGGAACGAAGGAACGAAGAAAGGAACGAAGGAACGAAGGAACGAAGGAACGAAGGAACGAAGCAACGAAGGAAGGAAGGAACGAAGGAACGAAGGAACGAAGGAACGAAGGAACGAACGAACGAACGAACGATCGAACGGACGAACGGACGAACGGACGAACGGACGAACGGACGAACGGACGAACGAACGAACGAACGAACGAACGAACGAACGAACGAACGAACGAACGAACGAACGAACGAACGGACGAACGAACGAACGAACGAACGAACGAACGAATGAACGAACGAACGAACGAACGAACGAACGAACGAACGAACGAACGAACGAACGAACGAGCGAACGAACGAACGAACGAACGAACGAACGAACGTACGAAGGAACGAAGGAACGAAGGAAAGAACGAAGGAACGAACGAACGAACGAACGAAGGAACGAACGAACGAACGAAGGAACGAAGGAACGAAGGAATGAAAGAACGAAGGAACGAAGGAACGAAGGAACGAAGGAACGAAGGAATGAAGTAACGAAGGAACGAAGGATCGAAGGAACTATGGAAAGAAGCAAAAAAGCAACGAAGGAACGAAGGAACGTAGGAACGAAGGAACGAAATAACGAAGGAACGAAGGAACGAAGGAACGAAGGAACGAAGGAACGAAGGAACGAAGGAATGAAGGAACGAAGGAACGAAGGATCGAAAGAACGAAGGAACGAAGCAACGAAGCAACGAATGAACGAAGGAACGAAGGAACGAAGGAACGATGCAACGAATGAACGAAGGAACGAAGGAACGAAGGAACGAAGGAACGAAGGAACGAAGGAACGTAGGAACGAAGGAAGGAAGGAAGGAAGGAAGGAAGGAACGAAGGAACGAAGGACCGAAGGAAGGAAGGAACGAAGGAAGGAAGGAACGAAGGAACGGAGGAACGAAGGAACGAAGGAACGAAGGAACGAAGGAACGAAGGAACGAAGGAACGAAGGAACGAAGGAACGAAGGAACGAAGGATCGAAAGAACGAAGGAACGAAGCAACGAAGCAACGACGGAACGAAGGAACGTAGGAACGAAGGAACGAAGCAACGAAGGAACGAAGGAAGGATGGAACGAAGGAACGAAGGAACGAAGGATCGAAGGAACGAAGCAACGAAGGAACGAAGGAACGAAGGAACGAAGGAACGAAGGAACGAAGGAACAAAGGAACGAAGGAACGAAGGAACGAAGGAACGAAGGAACGATGGAAGGAAGGAACGAAGGAACGAAGGAACGAAGGAACGAAGGAACGAAGGAACGAAGGAACGCAGGAACGTAGGAACGAAGGGACGAAGGAACGAAGGAACGAAGGAACGAAGGAACGAAGGAACGAAGGAACGAAGGAACGAAGGAACGAAGGAACGAAGGAACGAAGGAACGAAGGAACGAAGGAACGAAGGAACGAAGGAACGAAGGAACGAAGGAACGAAGGAACGAAGGAACGAAGGAAGGAAGGAAGGAAGGAAGGAACGAAGGAAGGAAGGAACGAAGGAACGACGGAACGACGGAACGAAGGAACGAAGGAACGAAGGAACGAAGGAACGAAGGAACGAAGGAACGAAGGAACGAAGGAACGATGGAACGAAGGAACGAAGGAACGAAGGAACGAAGGAACGAGGGAACGAAGGATCGAAGGAACGAAGGAACGAAGGAACGAAGGAACGAAGGAACGAAGGAACGAAGGAACGAAGGAACGAAGGTAGGAAGGAACGAAGGAACGAAGGAAGGAAGGAAGGAAGGAACGAAGGAAGGAAGGAACGAAGGAACGAAGGAACGAAGGACCGAAGGAACGAAGGAACGAAGGAACGAAGGAACGAAGGAACGAAGGAACGAAGGAACGAAGGAATGAAGGAACGAAGGAACGAAGGAACGAAGGAACGAAGGAACGAAGGAAGGAAGGAACGAAAGAAGGAAGGAACGAAGGAACGAAGGAACGAAGGAAGGAAGGAACGAAGGAAGGAAGGAAAGAAGGAACGAAGGAACGAAGGAACGAAGGAACGAAGGAACGAAGGAACGAAGGAACGAAGGAACGAAGGAACGAATGAACGAAGGAGCGAAGGATCGTAGGAACGAAGGAACGAAGGAACGAAGGAACGAAGGAACGAAGGAACGAAGGAACGAAGGAACGAAGGAACGAAGGAACGAAGGATCGAAAGAACGAAGGAACGAAGCAACGAAGCAACGAAGCAACAAAGGAACGAAGGAACGAAGGAACGAAGGAACGAAGGAACGAAGGAACGAAGGAACGAAGGAACGATGCAACGAAGGAACGAAGGAACGAAGGAACGAAGGATCGAAAGAACGAAGGAACGAAGCAACGAAGGAACGAAGGAACGAAGGAACGAAGGAACGAAGCAACGAAGGAACGAAGCAACGAAGGAACGAAGGAACGAAGGAATGAAGGAACGAAGGAACGAAGGATCGAAGGAACGAAGGAACGAAGGAACGATGGAACGAGGGAACGAAGGAACGAGGGAACGAAGGATCGAAGGAACGAAGGAACGAAGGAACGAAGGAACGAAGGAACGAAGGAACGAAGGAACGAAGGAACGAAGGTAGGAAGGAACGAAGGAACGAAGGAAGGAAGGAAGGAAGGAACGAAGGAAGGAAGGAACGAAGGAACGAAGGAACGAAGGACCGAAGGAACGAAGGAACGAAGGAACGAAGGAACGAAGGAACGAAGGAACGAAGGAACGAAGGAATGAAGGAACGAAGGAACGAAGGAACGAAGGAACGAAGGAACGAAGGAAGGAAGGAACGAAAGAAGGAAGGAACGAAGGAACGAAGGAACGAAGGAAGGAAGGAACGAAGGAAGGAAGGAAAGAAGGAACGAAGGAACGAAGGAACGAAGGAACGAAGGAACGAAGGAACGAAGGAACGAAGGAACGAAGGAACGAATGAACGAAGGAGCGAAGGATCGTAGGAACGAAGGAACGAAGGAACGAAGGAACGAAGGAACGAAGGAACGAAGGAACGAAGGAACGAAGGAACGAAGGATCGAAAGAACGAAGGAACGAAGCAACGAAGCAACGAAGCAACGAAGGAACGAAGGAACGAAGGAACGAAGGAACGAAGGAACGAAGGAACGAAGGAACGAAGGAACGAAGGAACGATGCAACGAAGGAACGAAGGAACGAAGGAACGAAGGATCGAAAGAACGAAGGAACGAAGCAACGAAGGAACGAAGGAACGAAGGAACGAAGGAACGAAGCAACGAAGGAACGAAGCAACGAAGGAACGAAGGAACGAAGGAATGAAGGAACGAAGGAACGAAGGATCGAAGGAACGAAGGAACGAAGGAACGATGGAACGAGGGAACGAAGGAACGAAGGAACGAAGGAACGAAGGAACGTAAGAACGAAGGAACGAAGGAACGAAGGAACGAAGGAACGAAGGAACGAAGGAACGAAGGAACGAAGCAACGAAGGAACGAAGGAACGAAGGAACGAAGGAACGAAGGAACGAAGGAACGAAGGAACGAAGGAACGATGGAACGAAGGAACGAAGGAACGAAGGAACGTAGGAACGAAGGAACGAAGGAACGAAGGGACGAAGGAACGAAGGAACGAAGGAACGAAGGAACGAAGGAACGAAGGAACGAAGATATGAAGGAACGTAGGAACGAAGGAACGAAGGAACGAAGCAACGAAGGAACGAAGGAACGAAGGAACGAAGGAACGAAGGAACGAAGGAACGAAGGAACGAAGGAACGAAGGAAGGAAGGGACGAAGGAACGAAGGAACGAAGGAAGGAAGGAACGAAGGAAGGAAGGAACGAAGGAAGGAAGGAACGAAGGAACGAAGGAACGAAGGAAATAAGGAAAGAAGGAAGGAAGGAACGAAGGAACGAAGGAAGGAAGGAAGGAAGGAACGACGGAACGAAGGAAAGAAGGAACGACGGAACGAAGGAACGAAGGAACGAAGGAACGAAGGAACGTAGGAACGAAGGAACGAAGGGACGAAGGAACGAAGGAACGAAGGAACGAAGGAACGAAGGAACGAAGGAACGAAGGAACGAAGGAAGGAAGGAACGAAGGAAGGAAGGAACGAAGGAACGAAGGAAGGAAGGAACGAAGGAAGGAAGGAAGGAAGGAACGAAGGAACGAAGGAACGACGGAACGAAGGAACGAAGGAACGAAGGAACGAAGGAACGAAGGAACGAAGGAACGATGGAACGAAGGAACGAAGGATCGAAGGAACGAAGGAACGAAGCAACGAAGCAACGAAGGAACGAAGCAACGAAGGAACGAAGGAACGAAGGAACGAAGGAACGAAGCAACGAAGGAACGAAGCAACGAAGGAACGAAGGAACGAAGGAACGAAGGAACGAAGCAACGAAGGAATGAAGGAACGAAGGAACGAAGGAACGAAGGAACGAAGGAACGAAGGAACGATGGAACGAAGGAACGAAGGAACGTAGGAACGAAGGAAGGAAGGGACGAAGGAACGAAGGAACGAAGGAAGGAAGGAACGAAGGAAGGAAGGAACGAAGGAAGGAAGGAACGAAGGAACGAAGGAAGGAAGGAAAGAAGGAAGGAAGGAACGAAGGAACGAATTAACGAAGGAAGGAAGGAACGAAGGAAGGAAGGAACGACGGAACGAAGGAAAGAAGGAACGACGGAACGAAGGAACGAAGGAACGAAGGAACGAAGGAACGAAGGAACGAAGGAATGAAGGAACGAAGGATCGAAAGAACGAAGGAAGGAAGCAACGATGCAACGAAGGAACGAAGGAACGAAGGAACGAAGGAACGAAGGAACGAAGGAACGAAGCAACGACGGAACGAAGGAACGAAGGAACGATGGAACGAAGGAACGAAGGAACGAAGGAAAGAAGGATCGAAAGAACGAAGGAACGATGCAACGAAGCAACGAAGGAACGAAGGAACCAAGGAACGAAGGAACGAAGGAACGAAGGAACGAAGGAACGAAGGAACGAAGGGACGAAGGAACGAAGGATCGAAAGAACGAAGGAACGAAGGAACGAAGGAAAGAAGGATCGAAAGAACGAAGGAACGATGCAACGAAGCAACGAAGGAACGAAGGAACCAAGGAACGAAGGAACGAAGGAACGAAGGAACGAAGGAACGAAGGAACGAAGGATCGAAAGAACGAAGGAACGAAGCAACGAAGCAACGAAGGAACGAAGGAACGAAGGAACGAAGCAATGAAGGAACGAAGGAACG
>CAXDIM010000198.1:1282500-1500000 GCA_963989365.1 Rhimphoctona megacephalus | reverse complement strand
ATCGAAGGAACGAAGCAACGAAGGAACGAAGGAACGAAGGAACGAAGGAACGAAGGAACGAAGGAACAAAGGAACGAAGGAACGAAGGAACGAAGGAACGAAGGAACGAAGGAACGATGGAAGGAAGGAACGAAGGAACGAAGGAACGAAGGAACGAAGGAACGAAGGAACGAAGGAACGAAGGAACGCAGGAACGTAGGAACGAAGGGACGAAGGAACGAAGGAACGAAGGAACGAAGGAACGAAGGAACGAAGGAACGAAGGAACGAAGGAACGAAGGAACGAAGGAACGAAGGAACGAAGGAACGAAGGAACGAAGGAACGAAGGAACGAAGGAACGAAGGAACGAAGGAACGAAGGAACGAAGGAACGAAGGAACGAAGGAACGAAGGAACGAAGGAAGGAAGGAAGGAAGGAAGGAACGAAGGAAGGAAGGAACGAAGGAACGACGGAACGACGGAACGAAGGAACGAAGGAACGAAGGAACGAAGGAACGAAGGAACGAAGGAACGATGGAACGAAGGAACGAAGGAACGAAGGAACGAAGGAACGAAGGAACGAAGGAACGAAGGAACGAAGGAACGAGGGAACGAAGGATCGAAGGAACGAAGGAACGAAGGAACGAAGGAACGAAGGAACGAAGGAACGAAGGAACGAAGGTAGGAAGGAACGAAGGAACGAAGGAAGGAAGGAAGGAAGGAACGAAGGAAGGAAGGAACGAAGGAACGAAGGAACGAAGGACCGAAGGAACGAAGGAACGAAGGAACGAAGGAACGAAGGAACGAAGGAACGAAGGAACGAAGGAACGAAGGAATGAAGGAACGAAGGAACGAAGGAACGAAGGAACGAAGGAACGAAGGAACGAAGGAAGGAATGAACGAAAGAAGGAAGGAACGAAGGAACGAAGGAAGGAAGGAACGAAGGAAGGAAGGAAAGAAGGAACGAAGGAACGAAGGAACGAAGGAACGAAGGAACGAAGGAACGAAGGAAGGAAGGAACGAAGCAACGAAGGAAGGAAGGAAGGAAGGAACGAAGGAACGAAGGAACGAAGGAAGGAAGGAACAAAGGAACGAAGGACCGAAGGAAGGAAGGAACGAAGGAAGGAAGGAACGAAGGAAGGAAGGAACGAAGGAAGGAAGGAACGAAGGAACGAAGGAACGAAGGAAGGAAGGAACGAAGGAACGAAGGAACGAAGGAAGGAAGGAACGAAGGAAGGAAGGAACGAAGGAACGAAGAAAGGAACGAAGGAACGAAGGAACGAAGGAACGAAGGAACGAAGCAACGAAGGAAGGAAGGAACGAAGGAACGAAGGAACGAAGGAACGAAGGAACGAACGAACGAACGAACGATCGAACGGACGAACGGACGAACGGACGAACGGACGAACGGACGAACGGACGAACGAACGAACGAACGAACGAACGAACGAACGAACGAACGAACGAACGAACGAACGAACGAACGGACGAACGAACGAACGAACGAACGAACGAACGAATGAACGAACGAACGAACGAACGAACGAACGAACGAACGAACGAACGAACGAACGAACGAGCGAACGAACGAACGAACGAACGAACGAACGTACGAAGGAACGAAGGAACGAAGGAAAGAACGAAGGAACGAACGAACGAACGAACGAAGGAACGAACGAACGAACGAAGGAACGAAGGAACGAAGGAATGAAAGAACGAAGGAACGAAGGAACGAAGGAACGAAGGAATGAAGTAACGAAGGAACGAAGGATCGAAGGAACTATGGAAAGAAGCAAAAAAGCAACGAAGGAACGAAGGAACGTAGGAACGAAGGAACGAAATAACGAAGGAACGAAGGAACGAAGGAACGAAGGAACGAAGGAACGAAGGAACGAAGGAACGAAGGAATGAAGGAACGAAGGAACGAAGGATCGAAAGAACGAAGGAACGAAGCAACGAAGCAACGAATGAACGAAGGAACGAAGGAACGAAGGAACGATGCAACGAATGAACGAAGGAACGAAGGAACGAAGGAACGAAGGAACGAAGGAACGAAGGAACGTAGGAACGAAGGAAGGAAGGAAGGAAGGAAGGAAGGAACGAAGGAACGAAGGACCGAAGGAAGGAAGGAACGAAGGAAGGAAGGAACGAAGGAACGGAGGAACGAAGGAACGAAGGAACGAAGGAACGAAGGAACGAAGGAACGAAGGAACGAAGGAACGAAGGAACGAAGGAACGAAGGATCGAAAGAACGAAGGAACGAAGCAACGAAGCAACGACGGAACGAAGGAACGTAGGAACGAAGGAACGAAGCAACGAAGGAAGGATGGAACGAAGGAACGAAGGAACGAAGGATCGAAGGAACGAAGCAACGAAGGAACGAAGGAACGAAGGAACGAAGGAACGAAGGAACGAAGGAACAAAGGAACGAAGGAACGAAGGAACGAAGTAACGAAGGAACGAAGGAACGATGGAAGGAAGGAACGAAGGAACGAAGGAACGAAGGAACGAAGGAACGAAGGAACGCAGGAACGTAGGAACGAAGGGACGAAGGAACGAAGGAACGAAGGAACGAAGGAACGAAGGAACGAAGGAACGAAGGAACGAAGGAACGAAGGAACGAAGGAACGAAGGAACGAAGGAACGAAGGAACGAAGGAACGAAGGAACGAAGGAACGAAGGATCGAAGGAACGAAGGAACGAAGGAAGGAAGGAAGGAACGAAGGAAGGAAGGAACGAAGGAACGACGGAACGACGGAACGAAGGAACGAAGGAACGAAGGAACGAAGGAACGAAGGAACGAAGGAACGATGGAACGAAGGAACGAAGGAACGAAGGAACGAAGGAACGAAGGAACGAAGGAACGAAGGAACGAGGGAACGAAGGATCGAAGGAACGAAGGAACGAAGGAACGAAGGAACGAAGGAACGAAGGAACGAAGGTAGGAAGGAACGAAGGAACGAAGGAAGGAAGGAAGGAAGGAACGAAGGAAGGAAGGAACGAAGGAACGAAGGAACGAAGGACCGAAGGAACGAAGGAACGAAGGAACGAAGGAACGAAGGAACGAAGGAACGAAGGAAGGAAGGAACGAAGGAACGAAGGAACGAAGGAAGGAAGGGACGAAGGAACGAAGGAACGAAGGAAGGAAGGAACGAAGGAAGGAAGGAACGAAGGAAGGAAGGAACGAAGGAACGAAGGAACGAAGGAAAGAAGGAAGGAAGGAACGAAGGAACGAATTAACGAAGGAAGGAAGGAACGAAGGAAGGAAGGAACGACGGAACGAAGGAAAGAAGGAACGACGGAACGAAGGAACGAAGGAACGAAGGAACGAAGGAACGAAGGAATGAAGGAACGAAGGATCGAAAGAACGAAGGAAGGAAGCAACGAAGCAACGAAGGAACGAAGGAACGAAGGAACGAAGGAACGAAGGAACGAAGGAACGAAGGAACGAAGCAACGACGGAACGAAGGAACGAAGGAACGATGGAACGAAGGAACGAAGGAACGAAGGAAAGAAGGATCGAAAGAACGAAGGAACGATGCAACGAAGCAACGAAGGAACGAAGGAACGAAGGAACCAAGGAACGAAGGAACGAAGGAACGAAGGAACGAAGGAACGAAGGAACGAAGGGACGAAGGAACGAAGGATCGAAAGAACGAAGCAACGAAGCAACGAAGGAACGAAGGAACGAAGGAACGAAGGAACGAAGGAACGAAGCAATGAAGGAACGAAGGAACGAAGCAACGAAGGAACGAAGGAACGAAGGAACGACGGAATGAAGGAACGAAGGAACGAAGGAACGAAGGAACGAAGGAACGAAGGAACGAAGGAACGAAGGAACGAAGGAACGAAGGAACGAAGGAACGAAGGAACGAAGGAACGAAGGAACGAAGGGACGAAGGATCGAAGGATCGAAAGAACGAAGGAACGAAGCAACGAAGCAACGAAGGAACGAAGGAACGAAGGAACGAAGGAACGAAGGAACGAAGCAATGAAGGAACGAAGGAACGAAGCAACGAAGGAACGAAGGAACGAAGGAACGACGGAATGAAGGAACGAAGGAACGAAGGAACGAAGGAACGAAGGAACGTAGGAACGAAGGAACGAAGGAACGAAGGAACGAAGGAACGAATGAACGAAGGAACGAAGGAACGAAGGAACGAAGGAACGAAGGAACGAAGGAACGAAGGAACGAAGGAACGAAGGAACGAAGGAACGAAGGAAGGAACGAAGGAAGGAAGGAACGAAGGAACGTAGGAACGAAGGAACGAAGGAACGAAGGAACGAAGGTTCGAAGGATCGAAGCAACGAAGGAACGAAGGAACGAAGGAACGAAGGAACGAAGGAACGAAGGAACGAAGGAACGAAGGAGCGAAGGAACGAAGGAACGAAGGAACGAAGGAACGAAGGAACGAAGGAACGAAGGAACGAAGGAACGAAGGAACGAAGGAACGAAGGAACGAAGGAACGAAGGAACGAAGGAACGAAGGAACGAAGGAACGAAGGAACGAAGGAACGAAGGAACGAAGGAACGAAGGAACGAAGGAACGAAGGAAGGAAGGAACGAAGGAACGACGGAACGAAGGAACGAAGGAACGAAGGAACGAAGGAACGAAGGAACGAAGGAACGAAGGAAGGAAGGAAGGAAGGAAGGAACGAAGGAAGGAAGGAACGAAGGAACGACGGAACGACGGAACGAAGGAACGAAGGAACGAAGGAACGAAGGAACGAAGGAACGAAGGAACGAAGGAACGAAGGAACGAAGGAACGAAGGAACGAAGGAACGATGGAACGAAGGAACGAAGGAACGAAGGAACGAAGGAACGAAGGAACGAAGGAACGAAGGAACGAAGGAACGAGGGAACGAAGGATCGAAGGAACGAAGGAACGAAGGAACGAAGGAACGAAGGAACGAAGGAACGAAGGAACGAAGGAACGAAGGTAGGAAGGAACGAAGGAACGAAGGAAGGAAGGAGGGAAGGAACGAAGGAAGGAAGGAACGAAGGAACGAAGGAACGAAGGACCGAAGGAACGAAGGAACGAAGGAACGAAGGAACGAAGGAACGAAGGAACGAAGGAACGAAGGAACGAAGGAATGAAGGAACGAAGGAACGAAGGAACGAAGGAACGAAGGAACGAAGGAACGAAGGAAGGAATGAACGAAAGAAGGAAGGAACGAAGGAACGAAGGAAGGAAGGAACGAAGGAAGGAAGGAAAGAAGGAACGAAGGAACGAAGGAACGAAGGAACGAAGGAACGAAGGAACGAAGGAACGAAGGAACGAAGGAACGAATGAACGAAGGAGCGAAGGATCGTAGGAACGAAGGAACGAAGGAACGAAGGAACGAAGGAACGAAGGAACGAAGGAACGAAGGAACGAAGGAACGAAGGATCGAAAGAACGAAGGAACGAAGCAACGAAGCAACGAAGCAACGAAGGAACGAAGGAACGAAGGAACGAAGGAACGAAGGAACGAAGGAACGAAGGAACGAAGGAACGATGCAACGAAGGAACGAAGGAACGAAGGAACGAAGGAACGAAGGAACGAAGGAACGAAGGAACGAAGGCAGGAAGGAACGAAGGAACGAAGGAAGGAAGGAAGGAAGGAAGGAAGGAACGAAGAAACGAAGGAACGAAGGAACGAAGGACCGAAGGAACGAAGGAACGAAGGAACGTAGGAACGAAGGAACGAAGGAACGAAGGAACGAAGGAACGAAGGAACGAAGGAACGAAGTAACGAAGGAACGAAGGAACGAAGAAACGAAGGAACGAAGGAACGAAGGAACGTAGGAACGAAGGAACGAAGGAACGAAGGAACGAAGGAACGAAGGAACGAAGGAACGAAGGAACGAAGAAACGAAGGAACGAAGGAACGAAGGAACGAAGGAACGAAGGAACGAAGGAACGAAGGAAGGAAGGAACGAAGGTAGGAAGGAACGAAGGAACGAAGGAACGAAGGAAGGAAGGAACGAAGGAACGAAGGAACGAAGGAACGACGTAACGAAGGAACGAAGGAACGAAAGAACGAAGGAACGAAGGAACGAAGGAACGAAGGAACGAAGGAACGAAGGAACGAAGGAACGAAGGAACGAAGGAACGAAGGAACGAAGGAACTAGGGAACGAAGGAACGAAGGAACGAAGGAACGAAGCAACGAAGTAACGAAGCAATGAAGCAATGAAGGAATGAAGGATCGAAGGAACGAAGGAACGAAGGAACGAAGGAACGAAGGAACGAAGGAACGAAGGAACGAAGGAACGAAGGAACGAAGGAACGAAGGAACGAAGGAACGAAGGAACGAAGGAACGAAGGAACGAAGGAACGAAGGAACGAAGGAACGAAGGAACGAAGGAACGAAGGACCGAAGGAAAGAAGGAACGAAGGAACGAAGGAACGAAGGAACGAAGGAACGAAGGAACGAAGGAACGAAGGAACGTAGGAACGAAGGAACGAAGGAACGAAGGAACGAAGGGCCGAAGGAACGAAGGAACGAAGGAACGAAGGAACGGAGGAACGGAGGAACGAAGGAACGAAGGAACGAAGGAAAAAGGAACTAAGGAAGGAAGGAACAAACGAACGAAGGAACGAAGGAAGGAAGGAACGAAGAAAGGAAGGAACGAAGGAACGAAGGAACGACGGAACGAAGGAACGAAGGAACGAAGGAACGAAGGAACGAAGGAACGATGGAACGAAGGAACGAAGAAACGAAGGATCGAAGGAACGAAGGAACGAAGCAACGAAGCAACGAAGGAACGAAGCAACGAAGGAACGAAGCAACGAAGGAACGAAGGAACGAAGGAACGAAGGAACGAAGGAACGAAGCAACGAAGGAACGAAGGAACGAAGCAACGAAGCAACGAAGGAACGAAGGAACGAAGGAACGAAGGAACGAAGCAACGAAGGAACGAAGGAACGAAGGAACGAAGGAACGAACGAACGAAGGAACGATGGAACGAAGGAACGAAGGAACGAAGGAACGTAGGAACGAAGGAACGAAGGGACGAAGGAACGAAGGAACGAAGGAACGAAGGAACGAAGGAACGAAGGAACGAAGGGACGAAGGAACGAAGGAACGAAGGAACGAAGGAACGAAGGAACGAAGGAACGAAGATACGAAGGAACGTAGGAACGAAGGAACGAAGGAACGAAGGAACGAAGGAACGAAGGAACGAAGGAACGAAGGAACGAAGGAACGAAGGAACGAAGGAACGAAGGAACGAAGGAAGGAAGGAACGAAGGAACGAAGGAACGAAGGAACGAAGGGAGGAAGGGACGAAGGAACGAAGGAACGAAGGAAGGAAGGAACGAAGGAAGGAAGGAACGAAGGAAGGAAGGAACGAAGGAACGAAGGAATGAAGGAAGGAAGGAACGAAGGAAGGAAGGAAGGAAGGAACGAAGGAAGGAAGGAACGACGGAACGAAGGAAAGAAGGAACGACGGAACGAAGGAACGATGGAACGAAGGAACGAAGGAACGAAGGAACGAAGTAACGAAGGAAGGAAGGAACGAAGGAACGAACGAGCGAACGAAGGAAGGAAGGAACGAAGGAACGAAGGAAGGAAGGAACGAAGGAAGGAAGGAACGAAGGAACGAAGGAAGGAAGGAACGAAGGAACGAAGGAACGAAGGAACGAAGTAAGGAAGGAACGAAGGAAGGAAGGAACGAAGGAAGGAAGGAACGAAGGAAGGAAGGAACGAAGGAACGAAGCAACGAAGGAACGAAGGAACGAAGGAACGAAGGAACGAAGGAACGAAGGAACGAAGGAACGAAGCAACGAAGGAACGAAGGAACGAATGAACGAAGGAACGAAGGAACGAAGGAACGAAGGAACGAAGGAAAGAAGGAAAGAAGGAACGAAGGAACGAAGGAACGAAGGAACGAAGGAACGAAGGAACGAAGGAAGGAAGGAACGAAGGAACGAAGGAACGAAGGAACGAAGGAACGAAGGAACGAAGGAACGAAGGAACGAAGGCAGGAAGGAACGAAGGAACGAAGGAAGGAAGGAAGGAAGGAAGGAAGGAACGAAGAAACGAAGGAACGAAGGAACGAAGGACCGAAGGAACGAAGGAACGAAGGAACGTAGGAACGAAGGAACGAAGGAACGAAGGAACGAAGGAACGAAGGAACGAAGGAACGAAGGAACGAAGGAACGAAGGAACGATGGAACGAAGGAACGAAGGAACGAAGGAACGAATGAACGAAGGAAGGAAGGAATGAAGGAAGGAAGGAACGAAGGAACGAAGGAACGAAGGAAGGAAGGAACGAAGGAAGGAAGGAACGAAGGAACGAAGGAACGAAGGAACGAAGGAACGAAGGATCGAAGGAACGAAGGAACGAAGGAACGAGGGAACGAAGGAACGAAGGATCGAAGGAACGAAGGAACGAAGCAACGAAGCAACGAAGCAACGAAGGAACGAAGCAACGAAGGAACGAAGGAACGAAGGAACGTAGGAACGAAGGAACGAAGCAACGAAGGAACGAAGCAACGAAGGAACGAAGGAACGAAGAAACGAAGGAACGAAGGAACGAAGGAACGAAGGAACGAAGGAACGAAGGAACGAAGGAAGGAAGGAAGGAAGGAACGAAGGAACGAAGGAACGAAGGAACGAAGGAACGAAGGAACGAAGGAACGAAGGAACGAAGGAACGAAGGAACGAAGGAACGAAGGAACGAAGGAACGAAGTAACGAAGGAACGAAGGAACGAAGAAACGAAGGAACGAAGAAACGAAGGAACGAAGGAACGAAGGAACGAAGGAACGAAGGAACAAAGGAACGAAGGAACGAAGGAACGAAGGAACGAAGGAATGAAGGATCGAGAGAACGAAGGAACGAAGCAACGAAGCAACGAAGGAACGAAGGAACGAAGGAACGAAGGAACGAAGGAACGAAGCAACGAAGCAACGAAGGAACGAAGGAACGTAGGAACGAAGCAACGAAGGAACGAAGCAACGAAGGAACGAAGGAACGAAGGAACGAAGGAACGAAGGAACGAAGGAACGAAGGAACGAAGGAACGAAGGAGCGAAGGAACGAAGGAAGGAAGGAACGCAGGAACGAAGGAATGAAGGAACGAAGGAACGAAGGAACGAAGCAACGAAGTAACGAAGCAATGAAGCAATGAAGGAATGAAGGAACGAAGGAACGAAGGAACGAAGGAACGAAGGAACGAAGGAACGAAGGAACGAAGGAACGAAGGAACGAAGGAACGAAGGAACGAAGGAACGAAGGAACGAAGGAACGAAGGAACGAAGGACCGAAGGAACGAAGGAACGAAGGAACGAAGGAACGAAGGAACGAAGGAACGAAGGAACGAAGGAACGAAGGAACGAAGGAACGTAGGAACGAAGGAACGAAGGGCCGAAGGAACGAAGGAACTAAGGATGGAAGGAACAAAGGAACGAAGGAAGGAAGGAACGAAGAAAGGAAGGAACGAAGGAACGAAGGAACGACGGAACGAAGGAACGAAGGAACGAAGGAACGAAGGAACGAAGGAACGAAGGAACGATGGAACGAAGGAACGAAGGATCGAAGGAACGAAGGAACGTAGCAACGAAGCAACGAAGGAACGAAGCAACGAAGGAACGAAGGAACGAAGGAACGAAGGAACGAAGCAACGAAGGAACGAAGGAACGAAGCAACGAAGGAACGAAGGAACGAAGGAACGAAGGAACGAAGGAACGAAGCAACGAAGGAACGAAGGAACGAAGGAACGAAGGAACGAAGGAACGAACGAACGAAGGAACGATGGAACGAAGGAACGAAGGAACGTAGGAACGAAGGAACGAAGGAACGAAGGGACGAAGGAACGAAGGAACGAAGGAACGAAGGGACGAAGGAACGAAGGAACGAAGGAACAAAGGAACGAAGGAACGAAGGAACGAAGGAACGAAGGAACGAAGGAACGAAGGAACGAAGGAACGAAGGAACGAAGATACGAAGGAACGGAGGAAAGAAGGAACGAAGGAACGAAGGAACGAAGGAACGAAGGAACGAAGGAACGAAGGAACGAAGGAAAGAAGGAAGGAAGGAACGAAGGAAGGAAGGAACGAAGGAACGAAGGAAGGAAGGAAGGAAGGAACGAAGGAAGGAAGGAACGAAGGAACGAAGGAACGAAGGAAGGAAGGAACGAAAGAACGAAGGAACGAAGGCAGGAAGGAAGGAAGGAACAAAGTAACGAAGGACCGAAGGAAGGAAGGAACGAAGGAAGGAAGGAACGAAGGAAGGAAGGAACGAAGGAAGGAAGGAACGAAGGAACGAAGGAACGAAGAAACGAAGGATCGAAAGAACGAAGGAACGAAGGAACGAAGGAACGAAGGAACGAAGGAATGAAGGAACGAAGGAACGAAGAAACGAAGTAACGAAGGAACGAAGGAATGAAGGAAGGAAGGAACGAAGAAACGAAGGAACGAAGGAACGAAGGAACGAAGGAACGAAGGAACGAAGGAACGAAGGAACGTAGGAACGAAGGAACGAAGGAACAAAGGAACGAAGGAACGAAGGAACGAAGAAACGAAGGAACGAAGCAACGAAGGAACGAAGTAACGAAGGAACGATGGAACGAAGGAACGAAGGAACGAAGGAACGAAGAAACGAAGGAACGAAGCATCGATGGAACGAAGTAACGAAGGAACGATGGAACGAAGGAACGAAGGAACGAAGGATCGAAGGAAAGAAGGAACGAAGGAACGAAGGAACGAAGGAACGAAGGAACGTAGGAACGAAGGAACGAAGGAACGAAGGGACGAAGGAACGAAGGAACGAATTAACGAAGGAACGAAGGAACGAAGGTACGAAGGAACGTAGGAAAGAAGGAACGAAGGAACGAAGGAACGAAGGAACGAAGGAACGAAAGAACGAAGGAACGAAGGAACGAAGGAACGAAGGAAGGAAGGAAGGATGGGACGAAGGAACGAAGGAACGAAGGAACGAAGGAAGGAAGGAAGGAAGGAACGAAGGAATGAAGGAACGATGGAACGAAGGAACGAAGGAACGAAGGAACGAAGGAACGAAGGAACGAAGGAAAGAAGGAAAGAAGGAACGAAGGATCGAAGGATCGAAAGAACGAAGGAACGAAGCAACGAAGGAACGAAGGAACGAAGGAACGAAGGAACGAAGGAACAAAGGAACGAAGGAACGAAGGAACGAAGAAACGAAGGAACGAAGCAACGAAGGAACGAAGTAACGAAGGAACGATGGAACGAAGGAACGAAGGAACGAAGGAACGAAGAAACGAAGGAACGAAGCATCGATGGAACGAAGTAACGAAGGAACGATGGAACGAAGGAACGAAGGAACGAAGGATCGAAGGAACGAAGGAACGAAGGAACGAAGGAACGAAGGAACGAAGGAACGTAGGAACGAAGGAACGAAGGAACGAAGGGACGAAGGAACGAAGGAACGAATTAACGAAGGAACGAAGGAACGAAGGTACGAAGGAACGTAGGAAAGAAGGAACGAAGGAACGAAGGAACGAAGGAACGAAGGAACGAAAGAACGAAGGAACGAAGGAACGAAGGAAGGAAGGAAGGATGGGACGAAGGAACGAAGGAACGAAGGAAGGAAGGAACGAAGGAACGAAGGAACGAAGGAACGAATGAAGGAAGGAATGAAGGAACGAAGGAACGAAAGAACGAAGGAAGGAAGGAACGAAGGAAGGAAGGAACGACGGAACGAAGGAAAGAAGGAACGACGGAACGACGGAACGAAGGAACGAAGGAACGAAGGAACAAAGGAAAGAAGGAACGAAGGATCGAAAGAACGAAGGAACGAAGGAACGAAGCACCGAAGGAACGAAGGAACGAAGGAACGAAGGAACGAAGGAACGAAGGAACAAAGGAACGAAGGAACGAAGGAACGAAGAAACGAAGGAACGAAGCAACGAAGAAACGATGTAACGAAGGAACGATGGAACGAAAGAACGAAGGAACGAAGGATCGAAGGAACGAAGGAACGAAGGAACGAAGGAACGAAGGAACGAAGGAAGGAAGGAGCGAAGGAACGAAGGAACGAACGAACGAACGAAGGAACGAAGGAACGAAGGAACGAAGGAAGGAAGGAACGAAGGAACGAAGTACCGAAGAAAGGAAGGAACGAAGGAAGGAAGGAACGAAGGAACGAAGGAACGAAGTAAGGAAGGAACGAAGGAAGGAAGGAACGAAGGAAGGAAGGAACGAAGGAAGGAAGGAACGAAGGAAAGAAGCAACGAAGGAACGAAGGAACGAAGGAACGAAGGAACGAAGGAACGAAGGAACGAAGGAGCGAAGGAACGAAGGAACGAAGGAACGAAGGAACGAAGGAACGAAGGAACGAAGGAACGAAGGAACGAAGGAACGAAGGAACGAAGGAACGAAGGAACGTAGGAACGAAGGAACGAAGGAACGAAGGAACGAAGGAACGATGGACCGAAGGAACGAAGGAACGAAGGAACGAAGGAACGAAGGAACGAAGGAACGAAGGTACGAAGGAACGTAGGAACGAAGGAACGAAGTAACGAAGGAACGAAGGAAAGAAGGAACGAAGGAACGAAGGAACGAAGGAACGAATGAACGAATGAACGAAGGAACGAAGGAACGAAGGAACGAAGGAACGAAGGAACGAAGGAACCAAGGAACGAAGGAACGAAGGAACGAAGGAACGAAGGAACGAAGGAACGAAGGAACGAAAGAACGAAGGAACGAAGGATCGAAAGAACGAAGCAACGAAGCAACGAAGCAACGAAGCAACGAATGAACGAAGGAACGCAGCAACGAAGGTACGAAGGAATGAAGGAACGAAGGAACGAAGGAACGAAGGAACGAAGGAACGACGGAATGAAGGAACGAAGGAACGAAGGAACGAAGGAACGAAGGAACGTAGGAACGATGGAACGAAGGAACGAAGGAACGAAGGAACGAAGGAACGAAGGAACGAAGGAACGAAGGAACGAAGGAACGAAGGAACGATGGAACGATGGAACGAAGGAACGAAGGAACGAAGGAACGAAGGAACGAAGGAACGAAGGAACGAAGGAACGAAGGAACGAACCAACGAAGCAACGAAGGAACGAAGGAACGAAGGTACGAAGGAACGAAGGAACGAAGGAACGAAGGAACGAAGGAACGAAGGAACGAAGGAACGAAGGAACGAAGGAATGAAGGAACGAAGGAACGAAGGAACGATGGAACGAAGGAACGAAGGAAGGAATGAACGAAGGAAGGAAGGAACGAAGGAACGAAGGAACGAAGGAACGTAGGAACGAAGGAACGAAGGAACGTAGGGACGAAGGAACGAAGGAACGAAGGAACGAAGGAACGAAGGAACGAAGGAACTAAGGAACGAAGGAACGAAGGAACGAAGGAACGAAGGAACGAAGGAACGAAGGAACGAAGGAACGAAGGAACGAAGGAACGAAGGAACGAAGGAACGAAAGATCGAAGGAACGAAGGAACGAAGGATCGAAGGAACGAAGGAACGAAGCAACGAAGCAACGAAGGAACGAAGGAACGAAGCAACGAAGGAACGAGGGAACGAAGGAACGAAGGAACGAAGGAAAGAAGCAACGAAGGAACGAAGGAACGAAGGAACGAAGCAACGAAGGAACGAAGGAACGATGGAACGAAGGAACGAAGGAACGAAGGAACGAAGGAACGAAGGAACGAAGGAACGAAGGAACGAAGGAACGAAGGAACGTAGGAGCGAAGGAACGAAGGAACGAAGGGACGAAGGAACGAAGGAACGAAGGAACGAAGGAACGAAGGAACGATGGAACGAAGGAACGAAGGAACGAAGGTACGAAGGAACGAAGGAACGGAGGAACGAAGCAGCGAAGGAACGAAGGAACGAAGCAACGAAGGAACGAAGGAACGAAGGAACGAAGGAACGAAGGAACGAAGGAACGAAGGAACGAAGGAACGAAGGAACGAAGGAACGAAGGAACGAAGGAACGAAGGAACGAAGGAACGAAGGAGCGAAGGAACGAAGGAAGGAAGGAACGAAGGAACGAAGGAACGAAGGAAGGAAGGGACGAAGGAACGAAGGAAGGAAGGAACGAAGGAAGGAAGGAACGAAGGAACGAAGGAACGAAGGAACGAAGGAAAGAAGGGACGAAGGATCGAAAGAACGAAGGAAGGAAGGAACGAAGGAAGGAAGGAACGACGGAACGAAGGAAAGAAGGAACGACGGAACGAAGGAACGAAGGAACGAAGGAAGGAAGGAACGAAGGAACGAAGGAACGATGGAACGAAGGAACGAAGGAACGATGCAACGAAGGAACGAAGGAACGAAGGAACGAAGGAACGAAGGAACGAAGGAACGAAGGAACGAAGGAGCGAAGGAACGAAAGAACGAAGGAACGAAGGAACGAAGGAACGAAGGAACGAAGGAACGAAGGAACGAAGGAACGAAGGAAGGAAGGAACGAAGGAACGAAGGAACGTAGGAACGAAGGAACGATGGAACGAAGGGACGAAGGAACGAATGAACGAAGGAACGAAGGAACGAAGGAACGAAGGAACGAAGGAACGAAGGAACGAAGGAACGATGCAACGAAGGAACGAAGGAACGAAGGAACGAAGGATCGAAAGAACGAAGGAACGAAGCAACGAAGCAACGAAGGAACGAAGGAACGAAGGAACGAAGCAACGAAGGAACGAAGCAACGAAGGAACGAAGGAACGAAGGAATGAAGGAACGAAGGAACGAAGGATCGAAGGAACGAAGGAACGAAGGAACGATGGAACGAGGGAACGAAGGAACGAAGGAACGAAGGAACGTAAGAACGAAGGAACGAAGGAACGAAGGAACGAAGGAACGAAGGAACGATGCAACGAAGGAACGAAGGAACGAAGGAACGAAGGAACGAAGGAACGAAGGAACGATGGAACGAAGGAACGAAGGAACGAAGGAACGTAGGAACGAAGGAACGAAGGAACGAAGGGACGAAGGAACGAAGGAACGAAGGAACCTAGGAACGAAGGAACGAAGGAACGAAGGGACGAAGGAACGAAGGAACGAAGGAACGAAGGAACGAAGGAACGAAGGAACGAAGGAACGAAGGAACGAAGGAACGAAGGAACGAAGGGACGAAGGAACGAAGGATCGAAAGAACGAAGGAACGAAGCAACGAAGCAACGAAGGAACGAAGAAACGAAGGAACGAAAAAACGAAGGAACGAAGGAACGAAGGAAAGAAGGAACGAAGGAACGAAGGAACGAAGGAACGAAGGAACGAAGGAACGAAGGAACGAAGGAACGAAGGAACGAAGGAACGTAGGAACGAAGGAACGAAGGAACGAAGGAACGAAGGGCCGAAGGAACGAAGGAACGAAGGAACGAAGGAACGGAGGAACGGAGGAACGAAGGAACGAAGGAACGAAGGAAAGAAGGAACTAAGGAAGGAAGGAACAAACGAACGAAGGAACGAAGGAAAGAAGGAACGAAGAAAGGAAGGAACGAAGGAACGAAGGAACGACGGAACGAAGGAACGAAGGAACGAAGGAACGAAGGAACGAAGGAACGATGGAACGAAGGAACGAAGAAACGAAGGATCGAAGGAACGAAGGAACGATGCAACGAAGCAACGAAGGAACGAAGCAACGAAGGAACGAAGCAACGAAGGAACGAAGGAACGAAGGAACGAAGGAACGAAGCAACGAAGGAACGAAGGAACGAAGCAACGAAGCAACGAAGGAACGAAGGAACGAAGGAACGAAGGAACGAAGCAACGAAGGAACGAAGGAACGAAGGAACGAAGGAACGAACGAACGAAGGAACGATGGAACGAAGGAACGAAGGAACGAAGGAACGTAGGAACGAAGGAACGAAGGGACGAAGGAACGAAGGAACGAAGGAACGAAGGAACGAAGGAACGAAGGAACGAAGGGACGAAGGAACGAAGGAACGAAGGAACGAAGGAACGAAGGAACGAAGGAACGAAGGAACGAAGATACGAAGGAACGTAGGAACGAAGGAACGAAGGAACGAAGGAACGAAGGAACGAAGGAACGAAGGAACGAAGGAACGAAGGAACGAAGGAACGAAGGAACGAAGGAACGAAGGAAGGAAGGAACGAAGGAACGAAGGAACGAAGGAACGAAGGGAGGAAGGGACGAAGGAACGAAGGAACGAAGGAAGGAAGGAACGAAGGAAGGAAGGAACGAAGGAAGGAAGGAACGAAGGAACGAAGGAATGAAGGAAGGAAGGAACGAAGGAAGGAAGGAAGGAAGGAACGAAGGAAGGAAGGAACGACGGAACGAAGGAAAGAAGGAACGACGGAACGAAGGAACGATGGAACGAAGGAACGAAGGAACGAAGGAACGAAGTAACGAAGGAAGGAAGGAACGAAGGAACGAACGAGCGAGCGAACGAACGAAGGAACGAAGGAACGAAGGAAGGAAGGAACGAAGGAAGGAAGGAACGAAGGAACGAAGGAAGGAAGGAACGAAGGAACGAAGGAACGAAGGAACGAAGGAACGAAGTAAGGAAGGAACGAAGGAAGGAAGGAACGAAGGAAGGAAGGAACGAAGGAAGGAAGGAACGAAGGAACGAAGGAACGAAGGAACGAAGGAACGAAGGAACGAAGGAACGAAGGAACGAAGGAACGAAGGAACGAAGGAACGAAGGAACGAAGGAACGAAGGACCGAAGGAACGAAGGAACGAAGGAACGAAGGAACGAAGGAACGAAGGAACGAAGGAACGAAGGAACGAAGGAACGAAGGAACGTAGGAACGAAGGAACGAAGGGCCGAAGGAACGAAGGAACTAAGGAAGGAAGGAACAAAGGAACGAAGGAAGGAAGGAACGAAGAAAGGAAGGAACGAAGGAACGAAGGAACGACGGAACGAAGGAACGAAGGAACGAAGGAACGAAGGAACGAAGGAACGAAGGAACGATGGAACGAAGGAACGAAGGATCGAAGGAACGAAGGAACGTAGCAACGAAGCAACGAAGGAACGAAGCAACGAAGGAACGAAGGAACGAAGGAACGAAGGAACGAAGCAACGAAGGAACGAAGGAACGAAGCAACGAAGGAACGAAGGAACGAAGGAACGAAGGAACGAAGGAACGAAGGAACGAAGCAACGAAGGAACGAAGGAACGAAGGAACGAAGGAACGAAGGAACGAAGGAACGAACGAACGAAGGAACGATGGAACGAAGGAACGAAGGAACGTAGGAACGAAGGAACGAAGGAACGAAGGGACGAAGGAACGAAGGAACGAAGGAACGAAGGGACGAAGGAACGAAGGAACGAAGGAACAAAGGAACGAAGGAACGAAGGAACGAAGGAACGAAGGAACGAAGGAACGAAGGAACGAAGGAACGAAGGAACGAAGATACGAAGGAACGGAGGAAAGAAGGAACGAAGGAACGAAGGAACGAAGGAACGAAGGAACGAAGGAACGAAGGAACGAAGGAAAGAAGGAAGGAAGGAACGAAGGAAGGAAGGAACGAAGGAACGAAGGAACGAAGGAACGAAGGAAGGAAGGAAGGAAGGAACGAAGGAAGGAAGGAACGAAGGAACGAAGGAACGAAGGAAGGAAGGAACGAAAGAACGAAGGAACGAAGGCAGGAAGGAAGGAAGGAACAAAGTAACGAAGGACCGAAGGAAGGAAGGAACGAAGGAAGGAAGGAACGAAGGAAGGAAGGAACGAAGGAAGGAAGGAACGAAGGAACGAAGGAACGAAGAAACGAAGGATCGAAAGAACAAAAGAACGAAGGAACGAAGGAACGAAGGAACGAAGGAATGAAGGAACGAAGGAACGAAGGAACGAAGTAACGAAGGAACGAAGGAATGAAGGAAGGAAGGAACGAAGAAACGAAGGAACGAAGGAACGAAGGAACGAAGGAACGAAGGAACGAAGGAACGAAGGAACGTAGGAACGAAGGAACGAAGGAACAAAGGAACGAAGGAACGAAGGAACGAAGAAACGAAGGAACGAAGCAACGAAGGAACGAAGTAACGAAGGAACGATGGAACGAAGGAACGAAGGAACGAAGGAACGAAGAAACGAAGGAACGAAGCATCGATGGAACGAAGTAACGAAGGAACGATGGAACGAAGGAACGAAGGAACGAAGGATCGAAGGAACGAAGGAACGAAGGAACGAAGGAACGAAGGAACGAAGGAACGTAGGAACGAAGGAACGAAGGAACGAAGGGACGAAGGAACGAAGGAACGAATTAACGAAGGAACGAAGGAACGAAGGTACGAAGGAACGTAGGAAAGAAGGAACGAAGGAACGAAGGAACGAAGGAACGAAGGAACGAAAGAACGAAGGAACGAAGGAACGAAGGAACGAAGGAAGGAAGGAAGGATGGGACGAAGGAACGAAGGAACGAAGGAACGAAGGAAGGAAGGAAGGAAGGAACGAAGGAATGAAGGAACGAAGGAACGAAGGAACGAAGGAACGAAGGAACGAAGGAACGAAGGAACGAAGGAACGAAGGAAAGAAGGAACGAAGGATCGAAAGAACGAAGGAACGAAGCAACGAAGGAACGAAGGAACGAAGGAACGAAGGAACGAAGGAACAAAGGAACGAAGGAACGAAGGAACGAAGAAACGAAGGAACGAAGCAACGAAGGAACGAAGTAACGAAGGAACGAAGGAACGATGGAACGAAGGAACGAAGGAACGAAGGAACGAAGAAACGAAGGAACGAAGCATCGATGGAACGAAGTAACGAAGGAACGATGGAACGAAGGAACGAAGGAACGAAGGATCGAAGGAACGAAGGAACGAAGGAACGAAGGAACGAAGGAACGAAGGAACGTAGTAACGAAGGAACGAAGGAACGAAGGGACGAAGGAACGAAGGAACGAATTAACGAAGGAACGAAGGAACGAAGGTACGAAGGAACGTAGGAAAGAAGGAACGAAGGAACGAAGGAACGAAGGAACGAAGGAACGAAAGAACGAAGGAACGAAGGAACGAAGGAAGGAAGGAAGGATGGGACGAAGGAACGAAGGAACGAAGGAAGGAAGGAACGAAGGAACGAAGGAACGAAGGAACGAATGAAGGAAGGAATGAAGGAAGGAAGGAATGAAGGAACGAAAGAACGAAGGAACGAAGGAAGGAAGGAACGACGGAACGAAGGAAAGA
Organism: Rhimphoctona megacephalus; assembly: GCA_963989365.1. NCBI lineage: Eukaryota > Metazoa > Arthropoda > Insecta > Hymenoptera > Ichneumonidae > Rhimphoctona > Rhimphoctona megacephalus. Next base: position 1,480,952 of record CAXDIM010000198.1, on the reverse strand, counting down.
AGGAACGACGGAACGACGGAACGAAGGAACGAAGGAACGAAGGAACAAAGGAAAGAAGGAACGAAGGATCGAAAGAACGAAGGAACGAAGCACCGAAGGAACGAAGGAACGAAGGAACGAAGGAACGAAGGAACAAAGGAACGAAGGAACGAAGGAACGAAGAAACGAAGGAACGAAGCAACGAAGAAACGAAGTAACGAAGGAACGATGGAACGAAAGAACGAAGGAACGAAGGATCGAAGGAACGAAGGAACGAAGGAACGAAGGAACGAAGGAACGAAGGAACGAAGGAAGGAAGGAGCGAAGGAACGAAGGAACGAACGAACGAACGAAGGAACGAAGGAAGGAAGGAACGAAGGAAGGAAGGAACGAAGGAACGAAGTACCGAAGAAAGGAAGGAACGAAGGAAGGAAGGAACGAAGGAACGAAGGAACGAAGTAAGGAAGGAACGAAGGAAGGAAGGAACGAAGGAAGGAAGGAACGAAGGAAGGAAGGAACGAAGGAAAGAAGCAACGAAGGAACGAAGGAACGAAGGAACGAAGGAACGAAGGAACGAAGGAACGAAGGAGCGAAGGAACGAAGGAACGAAGGAACGAAGGAACGAAGGAACGAAGGAACGAAGGAACGAAGGAACGAAGGAACGAAGGAACGTAGGAACGAAGGAACGAAGGAACGAAGGAACGAAGGAACGATGGACCGAAGGAACGAAGGAACGAAGGAACGAAGGAACGAAGGAACGAAGGAACGAAGGTACGAAGGAACGTAGGAACGAAGGAACGAAGTAACGAAGGAACGAAGGAAAGAAGGAACGAAGGAACGAAGGAACGAAGGAACGAATGAACGAATGAACGAAGGAACGAAGGAACGAAGGAACGAAGGAACGAAGGAACGAAGGAACCAAGGAACGAAGGAACGAAGGAACGAAGGAACGAAGGAACGAAGGAACGAAAGAACGAAGGAACGAAGGATCGAAAGAACGAAGCAACGAAGCAACGAAGCAACGAAGCAACGAAGGAACGAAGCAACGAAGGTACGAAGGAATGAAGGAACGAAGGAACGAAGGAACGAAGGAACGAAGGAACGACGGAATGAAGGAACGAAGGAACGAAGGAACGAAGGAACGAAGGAACGTAGGAACGATGGAACGAAGGAACGAAGGAACGAAGGAACGAAGGAACGAAGGAACGAAGGAACGAAGGAACGAAGGAACGAAGGAACGATGGAACGAAGGAACGAAGGAACGAAGGAACGAAGGAACGAAGGAACGAAGGAACGAAGGAACGAAGGAACGAAGGAACGAACCAACGAAGCAACGAAGGAACGAAGGAACGAAGGTACGAAGGAACGAAGGAACGAAGGAACGAAGGAACGAAGGAACGAAGGAACGAAGGAACGAAGGAACGAAGGAACGAAGGAATGAAGGAACGAAGGAACGAAGGAACGATGGAACGAAGGAACGAAGGAAGGAATGAACGAAGGAAGGAAGGAACGAAGGAACGAAGGAACGAAGGAACGTAGGAACGAAGGAACGAAGGAACGTAGGGACGAAGGAACGAAGGAACGAAGGAACGAAGGAACGAAGGAACGAAGGAACTAAGGAACGAAGGAACGAAGGAACGAAGGAACGAAGGAACGAAGGAACGAAGGAACGAAGGAACGAAGGAACGAAGGAACGAAGGAACGAAAGATCGAAGGAACGAAGGAACGAAGGATCGAAGGAACGAAGGAACGAAGCAACGAAGCAACGAAGGAACGAAGGAACGAAGCAACGAAGGAACGAGGGAACGAAGGAACGAAGGAACGAAGCAACGAAGCAACGAAGGAACGAAGGAACGAAGCAACGAAGGAACGAGGGAACGAAGGAACGAAGGAACGAAGGAAAGAAGCAACGAAGGAACGAAGGAACGAAGGAACGAAGGAACGAAGCAACGAAGGAACGAAGGAACGATGGAACGAAGGAACGAAGGAACGAAGGAACGAAGGAACGAAGGAACGAAGGAACGAAGGAACGAAGGAACGTAGGAACGAAGGAACGAAGGAACGAAGGGACGAAGGAACGAAGGAACGAAGGAACGAAGGAACGAAGGAACGATGGAACGAAGGAACGAAGGAACGAAGGTACGAAGGAACGAAGGAACGGAGGAACGAAGCAGCGAAGGAACGAAGGAACGAAGCAACGAAGGAACGAAGGAACGAAGGAACGAAGGAACGAAGGAACGAAGGAACGAAGGAACGAAGGAACGAAGGAACGAAGGAACGAAGGAACGAAGGAACGAAGGAACGAAGGAACGAAGGAACGAAGGAACGAAGGAGCGAAGGAACGAAGGAAGGAAGGAACGAAGGAACGAAGGAACGAAGGAAGGAAGGGACGAAGGAACGAAGGAAGGAAGGAACGAAGGAAGGAAGGAACGAAGGAACGAAGGAACGAAGGAACGAAGGAAAGAAGGGACGAAGGATCGAAAGAACGAAGGAAGGAAGGAACGAAGGAAGGAAGGAACGACGGAACGAAGGAAAGAAGGAACGACGGAACGAAGGAACGAAGGAACGAAGGAAGGAAGGAACGAAGGAACGAAGGAACGATGGAACGAAGGAACGAATGAACGATGCAACGAAGGAACGAAGGAACGAAGGAACGAAGGAACGAAGGAACGAAGGAACGAAGGAACGAAGGAGCGAAGGAACGAAAGAACGAAGGAACGAAGGAACGAAGGAACGAAGGAACGAAGGAACGAAGGAAGGAAGGAACGAAGGAACGAAGGAACGTAGGAACGAAGGAACGATGGAACGAAGGGACGAAGGAACGAATGAACGAAGGAACGAAGGAACGAAGGAACGAAGGAACGAAGAAACGAAGGAAGGAAGGAAAAAAGGAACGAAGGACCGAAGGAAGGAAGGAACGAAGGAAGGAAGGAATGAAGGAACGGAGGAACGAAGGAAGGAAGGAACGAAGGAACGAAGGAACGTAGGAACGAAGGAACGAAGGAACGAAGGAACGAAGGAACGAAGGAACGAATGAACGAAGGAACGAAGGATCGTAGGAACGAAGGAACGAAGGAACGAAGGAACGAAGGAACGAAGGAACGAAGGAACGAAGGATCGAAAGAACGAAGGAACGAAGCAACGAAGCAACGAAGCAACGAAGGAACGAAGGAACGAAGGAACGAAGGAACGAAGGAACGATGCAACGAAGGAACGAAGGAACGAAGGAACGAAGGATCGAAAGAACGAAGGAACGAAGCAACGAAGCAACGAAGGAACGAAGGAACGAAGGAACGAAGGAACGAAGCAACGAAGGAACGAAGAAACGAAGGAACGAAGGAACGAAGGAATGAAGGAACGAAGGAACGAAGGATCGAAGGAACGAAGGAACGAAGGAACGATGGAACGAGGGAACGAAGGAACGAAGGAACGAAGGAACGTAAGAACGAAGGAACGAAGGAACGAAGGAACGAAGGAACGAAGGAACGATGCAACGAAGGAACGAAGGAACGAAGGAACGAAGGAACGAAGGAACGAAGGAACGAAGGAACGAAGGAACGATGGAACGAAGGAACGAAGGAACGAAGGAACGTAGGAACGAAGGAACGAAGGAACGAAGGGACGAAGGAACGAAGGAACGAAGGAACCTAGGAACGAAGGAACGAAGGAACGAAGGGACGAAGGAACGAAGGAACGAAGGAACGAAGGAACGAAGGAACGAAGGAACGAAGGAACGAAGGAACGAAGGAACGAAGGAACGAAGGGACGAAGGAACGAAGGATCGAAAGAACGAAGGAACGAAGGAACGAAGCAACGAAGCAACGAAGGAACGAAGGAACGAAGGAACGAAAAAACGAAGGAACGAAGGAACGAAGCAATGAAGGAACGAAGGAACGAAGCAACGAAGGAACGAAGGAACGAAGGAACGAAGGAATGAAGGAACGAAGGAACGAAGGAACGAAGGAACGAAGGAACGTAGGAACGAAGGAACGAAGGAACGAAGGAACGAAGGAACGAAGGAACGAAGGGACGAAGGAACGAAGGAACGAAGGAACGAAGGAACGAAGGAACGAAGGAACGAAGGAACGAAGGAACGAAGGAAGGAAGGAACGAAGGAACGTAGGAACGAAGGAACGAAGGAACGAAGGTTCGAAGGATCGAAGCAACGAAGGAACGAAGGAACGAAGGAACGAAGGAACGAAGGAACGAAGGAACGAAGGAACGAAGGAGCGAAGGAGCGAAGGAACGAAGGAACGAAGGAACGAAGGAACGAAGGAACGAAGGAACGAAGGAACGAAGGAACGAAGGAAAGAAGGAACGAAGGAACGAAGGAAGGAAGGAACGAAGGAACGACGGAACGAAGGAACGAAGGAACGAAGGAACGAAGGAACGAAGGAACGAAGGAACAAAGGTACGAAGGAACGTAGGAACGAAGGAACGAAGGAACGAAGGAACGAAGGAAAGAAGGAACGAAGGAACGAAGGAACGAAGGAACGAATGAACGAAGGAACGAAGGAACGAAGGAACGAAGGAACGAAGGAACGAAGGAACCAAGGAACGAAGGAACGAAGGAACGAAGGAACGAAGGTACGAAGGAACGAAGGAACGAAAGAACGAAGGAACGAAGGAACGAAGGATCGAAAGAACGAAGGAACGAAGCAACGAAGCAACGAAGCAACGAAGGAACGAAGCAACGAAGCAACGAAGGTACGAAGGAATGAAGGAACGAAGGAACGAAGGAACGAAGGAACGAAGGAACGAAGGAACGACGGAATGAAGGAACGAAGGAACGAAGGAACGAAGGAACGAAGGAACGTAGGAACGATGGAACGAAGGAACGAAGGAACGAAGGAACGAAGGAACGAATGAACGAAGGAACGAAGGAACGAAGGAACGAAGGAACGATGGAACGAAGGAACGAAGGAACGAAGGAACGAAGGAACGAAGGAACGAAGGAACGAAGGAACGAAGGAACGAAGGAACGAAGGAACGAACCAACGAAGCAACGAAGGAACGAAGGAACGAAGGTACGAAGGAACGAAGGAACGAAGGAACGAAGGAACGAAGGAACGAAGGAACGAAGGAACGAAGGAACGAAGGAATGAAGGAACGAAGGAACGAAGGAACAATGGAACGAAGGAACGAAGGAAGGAATGAACGAAGGAAGGAAGGAACGAAGGAACGAAGGAACGAAGGAACGAAGGAACGTAGGAACGAAGGAACGAAGGAACGTAGGGACGAAGGAACGAAGGAACGAAGGAACGAAGGAACGAAGGAACGAAGGAACTAAGGAACGAAGGAACGAAGGAAAGAAGGAACGAAGGAACGAAGGAACGAAGGAACGAAGGATCGAAGGAACGAAGGAACGAAGGAACGAAGGAACGAAGGAACGAAGGAACGAAAGATCGAAGGAACGAAGGAACGAAGGATCGAAGGAACGAAGGAACGAAGCAACGAAGCAACGAAGGAACGAAGGAACGAAGCAACGAATGAACGAGGGAACGAAGGAACGAAGGAACGAAGGAAAGAAGCAACGAAGGAACGAAGGAACGAAGCAACGAAGGAACGAAGGAACGATGGAACGAAGGAACGAAGGAACGAAGGAACGAAGGAACGAAGGAACGAAGGAACGAAGGAACGAAGGAACGAAGGAACGAAGGAACATAGGAACGAAGGAACGAAGGAACGAAGGGACGAAGGAACGAAGGAACGAAGGAACGAAGGAACGAAGGAACGATGGAACGAAGGAACGAAGGAACGAAGGTACGAAGGAACGGAGGAACGAAGCAGCGAAGGAACGAAGGAACGAAGCAACGAAGGAACGAAGGAACGAAGGAACGAAGGAACGAAGGAACGAAGGAACGAAGGAACGAAGGAACGAAGGAACGAAAGAACGAAGGAACGAAGGAACGAAGGAACGAAGGAACGAAGGAACGAAGGAAGGAAGGAACGAAGGAACGAAGGAACGAAGGAACGAAGGAACGAAGGAAGGAAGGGACGAAGGAACGAAGGAACGAAGGAAGGAAGGAACGAAGGAACGAAGGAACGAAGGAACGATGGAAAGAAGGGACGAAGGATCGAAAGAACGAAGGAAGGAAGGAACGAAGGAAGGAAGGAACGACGGAACGAAGGAAAGAAGGAACGACGGAACGAAGGAACGAAGGAACGAAGGAACGAAGGAACGAAGGAAGGAAGGAACGAAGGAACGAAGGAACGATGGAACGAAGGAACGATGCAACGAAGGAACGAAGGAACGAAGGAACGAAGGAACGAAGGAACGAAGGAACGAAGGAGCGAAGGAACGAAGGAACGAAGGAACGAAGGAACGAAGGAACGAAGGAACGAAGGAACGAAGGAACGAAGGAACGAAGGAACGAAGGAAGGAAGGCACGAAGGAACGAAGGAACGTAGGAACGAAGGAACGAAGGGACGAAGGAACGAAGGAACGAAGGAACGAAGGAACGAAGGAACGAAGGAACGAAGAAACGAAGGAAGGAAGGAAAAAAGGAACGAAGGACCGAAGGAAGGAAGGAACGAAGGAAGGAAGGAATGAAGGAACGGAGGAACGAAGGAAGGAAGGAACGAAGGAACGAAGGAACGTAGGAACGAAGGAACGAAGGAACGAAGGAACGAAGGAACGAAGGAAAGAAGGAACGAAGGAACGAAGGAACGAAGGAACGAAGGAACGAAGGAACGAAGGAACGAAGGAACGAAGGAACGAAGGAACGTAGGAACGAAGGAACGAAGGAACGAAGGAACGAAGAAACGAAGGAACGAAGGAAAGAAGGAACGAAGGAACGAAGGAACGAAGGAACGAAGGAACGAAGGAACGAAGGGACGAAGGAACGAAGGATCGAAAGAACGAAGGAACGAAGGAACGAAGCAACGAAGCAACGAAGGAACGAAGGAACGAAGGAACGAAGGAACGAAGGAACGAAGGAACGAAGGAACGAAGCAATGAAGGAACGAAGGAACGAAGCAACGAAGGAACGAAGGAACGAAGGAACGAAGGAACGACGGAATGAAGGAACGAAGGAACGAAGGAACGAAGGAAAGAAGGATCGAAAGAACGAAGGAACGATGCAACGAAGCAACGAAGGAACGAAGGAACGAAGGAACCAAGGAACGAAGGAACGAAGGAACGAAGGAACGAAGGAACGAAGGAACGAAGGAACGAAGGAACGAAGGGACGAAGGAACGAAGGATCGAAAGAACGAAGGAACGAAGCAACGAAGCAACGAAGGAACGAAGGAACGAAGGAACGAAGGAACGAAGGAACGAATTAACGAAGCAATGAAGGAACGAAGGAACGAAGCAACGAAGGATCGAAGGAACGAAGGAACGAAGGAACGACGGAATGAAGGAACGAAGGAACGAAGGAACGAAGGAACGTAGGAACGAAGGAACGAAGCAACGAAGGAACGAAGGAACGAAGGAACGAAGGAACGAAGGAACGAAGGAACGAAGGAACGAAGGAACGAAGGAACGAAGGAGCGAAGGAACGAAGGAAGGAACGAAGGAAGGAAGGAACGAAGGAACGTAGGAACGAAGGAACGAAGGAACGAAGGAACGAAGGTTCGAAGGATCGAAGCAACGAAGGAACGAAGGAATGAAGGAACGAAGGAACGAAGGAACGAAGGAACGAAGGAACGAAGGAGCGAAGGAACGAAGGAACGCAGGAACGAAGGAACGAACGAACGAAGGAACGAAGGAACGAAGGAACGAAGGAAAGAAGGAACGAAGGAACGAAGGAAGGAAGGAACGAAGGAACGAAGGAACGAAGGAACGAAGGAACGAACGAAGGAAGGAAGGAACGAAGGAACGTAGGAACGAAGGAACGAAGGAACGAAGGAACGAAGGTTCGAAGGATCGAAGCAACGAAGGAACGAAGGAACGAAGGAACGAAGGAACGAAGGAACGAAGGAACGAAGGAACGAAGGAACGAAGGAGCGAAGGAACGAAGGAACGAAGGAACGAAGGAACGAAGGAACGAAGGAACGAAGGAACGAAGGAACGAAGGAACGAAGGAACGAAGGAACGTAGGAACGAAGGAACGAAGGAACGAAGGAACGAAGGAACGATGGACCGAAGGAACGAAGGAACGAAGGAACGAAGGAACGAAGGAACGAAGGAACGAAGGTACGAAGGAACGTAGGAACGAAGGAACGAAGTAACGAAGGAACGAAGGAAAGAAGGAACGAAGGAACGAAGGAACGAAGGAACGAATGAACGAATGAACGAAGGAACGAAGGAACGAAGGAACGAAGGAACGAAGGAACGAAGGAACCAAGGAACGAAGGAACGAAGGAACGAAGGAACGAAGGAACGAAGGAACGAAAGAACGAAGGAACGAAGGATCGAAAGAACGAAGCAACGAAGCAACGAAGCAACGAAGCAACGAATGAACGAAGGAACGAAGCAACGAAGGTACGAAGGAATGAAGGAACGAAGGAACGAAGGAACGAAGGAACGAAGGAACGACGGAATGAAGGAACGAAGGAACGAAGGAACGAAGGAACGAAGGAACGTAGGAACGAAGGAACGAAGGAACGAAGGAACGAAGGAACGAAGGAACGAAGGAACGAAGGAACGAAGGAACGAAGGAACGATGGAACGAAGGAACGAAGGAACGAAGGAACGAAGGAACGAAGGAACGAAGGAACGAAGGAACGAAGGAACGAAGGAACGAACCAACGAAGCAACGAAGAAACGAAGGAACGAAGGTACGAAGGAACGAAGGAACGAAGGAACGAAGGAACGAAGGAACGAAGGAACGAAGGAACGAAGGAACGAAGGAATGAAGGAACGAAGGAACGAAGGAACGATGGAACGAAGGAACGAAGGAAGGAATGAACGAAGGAAGGAAGGAACGAAGGAACGAAGGAACGAAGGAACGTAGGAACGAAGGAACGAAGGAACGTAGGGACGAAGGAACGAAGGAACGAAGGAACGAAGGAACGAAGGAACGAAGGAACTAAGGAACGAAGGAACGAAGGAACGAAGGAACGAAGGAACGAAGGAACGAAGGAACGAAGGAACGAAGGAACGAAGGAACGAAGGAACGAAGGAACGAAAGATCGAAGGAACGAAGGAACGAAGGATCGAAGGAACGAAGGAACGAAGCAACGAAGGAACGAAGGAACGAAGCAACGAAGGAACGAGGGAACGAAGGAACGAAGGAACGAAGGAAAGAAGCAACGAAGGAACGAAGGAACGAAGGAACGAAGCAACGAAGGAACGAAGGAACGATGGAACGAAGGAACGAAGGAACGAAGGAACGAAGGAACGAAGGAACGAAGGAATGAAGGAACGTAGGAACGAAGGAACGAAGGAACGAAGGAACGAAGGGACGAAGGAACGAAGGAACGAAGGAACGAAGGAACGAAGGAACGATGGAACGAAGGAACGAAGGAACGAAGGTACGAAGGAACGAAGGAACGGAGGAACGAAGCAGCGAAGGAACGAAGGAACGAAGCAACGAAGGAACGAAGGAACGAAGGAACGAAGGAACGAAGGAACGAAGGAACGAAGGAACGAAGGAACGAAGGAACGAAGGAACGAAGGAACGAAGGAACGAAGGAACGAAGGAACGAAGGAACGAAGGAGCGAAGGAACGAAGGAAGGAAGGAACGAAGGAACGAAGGAACGAAGGAAGGAAGGGACGAAGGAACGAAGGAAGGAAGGAACGAAGGAAGGAAGGAACGAAGGAACGAAGGAACGAAGGAACGAAGGAAAGAAGGGACGAAGGATCGAAAGAACGAAGGAAGGAAGGAACGAAGGAAGGAAGGAACGACGGAACGAAGGAAAGAAGGAACGACGGAACGAAGGAACGAAGGAACGAAGGAAGGAAGGAACGAAGGAACGAAGGAACGATGGAACGAAGGAACGAAGGAACGATGCAACGAAGGAACGAAGGAACGAAGGAACGAAGGAACGAAGGAACGAAGGAACGAAGGAACGAAGGAGCGAAGGAACGAAAGAACGAAGGAACGAAGGAACGAAGGAACGAAGGAACGAAGGAACGAAGGAAGGAAGGAACGAAGGAACGAAGGAACGTAGGAACGAAGGAACGATGGAACGAAGGGACGAAGGAACGAATGAACGAAGGAACGAAGGAACGAAGGAACGAAGGAACGAAGAAACGAAGGAAGGAAGGAAAAAAGGAACGAAGGACCGAAGGAAGGAAGGAACGAAGGAAGGAAGGAATGAAGGAACGGAGGAACGAAGGAAGGAAGGAACGAAGGAACGAAGGAACGTAGGAACGAAGGAACGAAGGAACGAAGGAACGAAGGAACGAATGAACGAAGGAACGAAGGATCGTAGGAACGAAGGAACGAAGGAACGAAGGAACGAAGGAACGAAGGAACGAAGGAACGAAGGAACGAAGGAACGAAGGATCGAAAGAACGAAGGAACGAAGCAACGAAGCAACGAAGCAACGAAGGAACGAAGGAACGAAGGAACGAAGGAACGAAGGAACGAAGGAACGATGCAACGAAGGAACGAAGGAACGAAGGAACGAAGGATCGAAAGAACGAAGGAACGAAGCAACGAAGCAACGAAGGAACGAAGGAACGAAGGAACGAAGGAACGAAGCAACGAAGGAACGAAGCAACGAAGGAACGAAGGAACGAAGGAATGAAGGAACGAAGGAACGAAGGATCGAAGGAACGAAGGAACGAAGGAACGATGGAACGAGGGAACGAAGGAACGAAGGAACGAAGGAACGTAAGAACGAAGGAACGAAGGAACGAAGGAACGAAGGAACGAAGGAACGATGCAACGAAGGAACGAAGGAACGAAGGAACGAAGGAACGAAGGAACGAAGGAACGAAGGAACGATGGAACGAAGGAACGAAGGAACGAAGGAACGTAGGAACGAAGGAACGAAGGAACGAAGGGACGAAGGAACGAAGGAACGAAGGAACGTAGGAACGAAGGAACGAAGGAACGAAGGGACGAAGGAACGAAGGAACGAAGGAACGAAGGAACGAAGGAACGAAGGAACGAAGGAACGAAGGAACGAAGGAACGAAGGGACGAAGGAACGAAGGATCGAAAGAACGAAGGAACGAAGCAACGAAGCAACGAAGGAACGAAGGAACGAAGGAACGAAAAAACGAAGGAACGAAGGAACGAAGCAATGAAGGAACGAAGGAACGAAGCAACGAAGGAACGAAGGAACGAAGGAACGAAGGAATGAAGGAACGAAGGAACGAAGGAACGAAGGAACGAAGGAACGTAGGAACGAAGGAACGAAGGAACGAAGGAACGAAGGAACGAAGGAACGAAGGAACGAAGGAACGAAGGAACGAAGGAACGAAGGAACGAAGGAACGAAGGAACGAAGGAACGAAGGAACGAAGGAAGGAAGGAACGAAGGAACGTAGGAACGAAGGAACGAAGGAACGAAGGAACGAAGGTTCGAAGGATCGAAGCAACGAAGGAACGAAGGAACGAAGGAACGAAGGAACGAAGGAACGAAGGAACGAAGGAACGAAGGAGCGAAGGAGCGAAGGAACGAAGGAACGAAGGAACGAAGGAACGAAGGAACGAAGGAACGAAGGAACGAAGGAACGAAGGAACGAAGGAAAGAAGGAACGAAGGAACGAAGGAAGGAAGGAACGAAGGAACGACGGAACGAAGGAACGAAGGAACGAAGGAACGAAGGAACGAAGGAACGAAGGAACGAAGGTACGAAGGAACGTAGGAACGAAGGAACGAAGGAACGAAGGAACGAAGGAAAGAAGGAACGAAGGAACGAAGGAACGAAGGAACGAATGAACGAAGAAACGAAGGAACGAAGGAACGAAGGAACGAAGGAACGAAGGAACGAAGGAACCAAGGAACGAAGGAACGAAGGAACGAAGGAACGAAGGTACGAAGGAACGAAGGAACGAAAGAACGAAGGAACGAAGGAACGAAGGATCGAAAGAACGAAGGAACGAAGCAACGAAGCAACGAAGCAACGAAGGAACGAAGGAACGAAGCAACGAAGGTACGAAGGAATGAAGGAACGAAGGAACGAAGGAACGAAGGAACGAAGGAACAAAGGAACGAAGGAACGAAGGAACGACGGAATGAAGGAACGAAGGAACGAAGGAACGAAGGAACGAAGGAACGTAGGAACGATGGAACGAAGGAACGAAGGAACGAAGGAACGAAGGAACGAATGAACGAAGGAACGAAGGAACGAAGGAACGAAGGAACGATGGAACGAAGGAACGAAGGAACGAAGGAACGAAGGAACGAAGGAACGAAGGAACGAAGGAACGAAGGAACGAAGGAACGAAGGAACGAACCAACGAAGCAACGAAGGAACGAAGGAACGAAGGTACGAAGGAACGAAGGAACGAAGGAACGAAGGAACGAAGGAACGAAGGAACGAAGGAATGAAGGAACGAAGGAACGAAGGAACAATGGAACGAAGGAACGAAGGAAGGAATGAACGAAGGAAGGAAGGAACGAAGGAACGAAGGAACGAAGGAACGTAGGAACGAAGGAACGAAGGAACGTAGGGACGAAGGAACGAAGGAACGAAGGAACGAAGGAACGAAGGAACGAAGGAACTAAGGAACGAAGGAACGAAGGAAAGAAGGAACGAAGGAACGAAGGAACGAAGGAACGAAGGATCGAAGGAACGAAGGAACGAAGGAACGAAGGAACGAAGGAACGAAGGAACGAAAGATCGAAGGAACGAAGGAACGAAGGATCGAAGGAACGAAGGAACGAAGCAACGAAGCAACGAAGGAACGAAGGAACGAAGCAACGAATGAACGAGGGAACGAAGGAACGAAGGAACGAAGGAAAGAAGCAACGAAGGAACGAAGGAACGAAGCAACGAAGGAACGAAGGAACGATGGAACGAAGGAACGAAGGAACGAAGGAACGAAGGAACGAAGGAACGAAGGAACGAAGGAACGAAGGAACGAAGGAACGAAGGAACGAAGGAACATAGGAACGAAGGAACGAAGGAACGAAGGGACGAAGGAACGAAGGAACGAAGGAACGAAGGAACGAAGGAACGATGGAACGAAGGAACGAAGGAACGAAGGTACGAAGGAACGGAGGAACGAAGCAGCGAAGGAACGAAGGAACGAAGCAACGAAGGAACGAAGGAACGAAGGAACGATGGAAGGAAGGAACGAAGGAACGAAGGAACGAAGGAACGAAGGAACGAAGGAACGAAGGAACGAAGGCAGGAAGGAACGAAGGAACGAAGGAAGGAAGGAAGGAAGGAAGGAAGGAACGAAGAAACGAAGGAACGAAGGAACGAAGGACCGAAGGAACGAAGGAACGAAGGAACGTAGGAACGAAGGAACGAAGGAACGAAGGAACGAAGGAACGAAGGAACGAAGGAACGAAGGAACGAAGGAACGAAGGAACGATGGAACGAAGGAACGAAGGAACGAAGGAACGAATGAACGAAGGAAGGAAGGAATGAAGGAAGGAACGAAGGAACGAAGGAACGAAGGAAGGAAGGAACGAAGGAACGAAGGAAGGAAGGAACGAAGGAACGAAGGAACGAAGGATCGAAGGAACGAAGGAACGAAGGAACGAGGGAACGAAGGAACGAAGGATCGAAGGAACGAAGGAACGAAGCAACGAAGCAACGAAGCAACGAAGGAACGAAGCAACGAAGGAACGAAGGAACGAAGGAACGTAGGAACGAAGGAACGAAGCAACGAAGGAACGAAGCAACGAAGGAACGAAGGAACGAAGAAACGAAGGAACGAAGGAACGAAGGAACGAAGGAACGAAGGAACGAAGGAACGAAGGAACGAAGGAAGGAAGGAAGGAAGGAACGAAGGAACGAAGGAACGAAGGAACGAAGGAACGAAGGAACGAAGGAACGAAGGAACGAAGGAACGAAGGAACGAAGGAACGAAGGAACGAAGGAACGAAGTAACGAAGGAACGAAGGAACGAAGAAACGAAGGAACGAAGAAACGAAGGAACGAAGGAACGAAGGAACGAAGGAACGAAGGAACAAAGGAACGAAGGAACGAAGGAACGAAGGAATGAAGGATCGAGAGAACGAAGGAACGAAGCAACGAAGCAACGAAGGAACGAAGGAACGAAGGAACGAAGGAACGAAGGAACGAAGGAACGAAGCAACGAAGCAACGAAGGAACGAAGGAACGTAGGAACGAAGCAACGAAGGAACGAAGCAACGAAGGAACGAAGGAACGAAGGAACGAAGGAACGAAGGAACGAAGGAACGAAGGAACGAAGGAACGAAGGAGCGAAGGAACGAAGGAAGGAAGGAACGCAGGAACGAAGGAATGAAGGAACGAAGGAACGAAGGAACGAAGCAACGAAGTAACGAAGCAATGAAGCAATGAAGGAATGAAGGAACGAAGGAACGAAGGAACGAAGGAACGAAGGAACGAAGGAACGAAGGAACGAAGGAACGAAGGAACGAAGGAACGAAGGAACGAAGGAACGAAGGAACGAAGGAACGAAGGAACGAAGGAACGAAGGAACGAAGGAACGAAGGACCGAAGGAACGAAGGAACGAAGGAACGAAGGAACGAAGGAACGAAGGAACGAAGGAACGAAGGAACGAAGGAACGTAGGAACGAAGGAACGAAGGGCCGAAGGAACGAAGGAACTAAGGAAGGAAGGAACAAAGGAACGAAGGAAGGAAGGAACGAAGAAAGGAAGGAACGAAGGAACGAAGGAACGACGGAACGAAGGAACGAAGGAACGAAGGAACGAAGGAACGAAGGAACGATGGAACGAAGGAACGAAGGATCGAAGGAACGAAGGAACGTAGCAACGAAGCAACGAAGGAACGAAGCAACGAAGGAACGAAGGAACGAAGGAACGAAGGAACGAAGCAACGAAGGAACGAAGGAACGAAGCAACGAAGGAACGAAGGAACGAAGGAACGAAGGAACGAAGGAACGAAGGAACGAAGCAACGAAGGAACGAAGGAACGAAGGAACGAAGGAACGAAGGAACGAAGGAACGAACGAACGAAGGAACGATGGAACGAAGGAACGAAGGAACGTAGGAACGAAGGAACGAAGGAACGAAGGGACGAAGGAACGAAGGAACGAAGGAACGAAGGGACGAAGGAACGAAGGAACGAAGGAACAAAGGAACGAAGGAACGAAGGAACGAAGGAACGAAGGAACGAAGGAACGAAGGAACGAAGGAACGAAGGAACGAAGATACGAAGGAACGGAGGAAAGAAGGAACGAAGGAACGAAGGAACGAAGGAACGAAGGAACGAAGGAACGAAGGAACGAAGGAAAGAAGGAAGGAAGGAACGAAGGAAGGAAGGAACGAAGGAACGAAGGAACGAAGGAAGGAAGGAAGGAAGGAACGAAGGAAGGAAGGAACGAAGGAACGAAGGAACGAAGGAAGGAAGGAACGAAAGAACGAAGGAACGAAGGCAGGAAGGAAGGAAGGAACAAAGTAACGAAGGACCGAAGGAAGGAAGGAACGAAGGAAGGAAGGAACGAAGGAAGGAAGGAACGAAGGAAGGAAGGAACGAAGGAACGAAGGAACGAAGAAACGAAGGATCGAAAGAACGAAGGAACGAAGGAACGAAGGAACGAAGGAACGAAGGAATGAAGGAACGAAGGAACGAAGGAACGAAGTAACGAAGGAACGAAGGAATGAAGGAAGGAAGGAACGAAGAAACGAAGGAACGAAGGAACGAAGGAACGAAGGAACGAAGGAACGAAGGAACGAAGGAACGTAGGAACGAAGGAACGAAGGAACAAAGGAACGAAGGAACGAAGGAACGAAGAAACGAAGGAACGAAGCAACGAAGGAACGAAGTAACGAAGGAACGATGGAACGAAGGAACGAAGGAACGAAGGAACGAAGAAACGAAGGAACGAAGCATCGATGGAACGAAGTAACGAAGGAACGATGGAACGAAGGAACGAAGGAACGAAGGATCGAAGGAACGAAGGAACGAAGGAACGAAGGAACGAAGGAACGAAGGAACGTAGGAACGAAGGAACGAAGGAACGAAGGGACGAAGGAACGAAGGAACGAATTAACGAAGGAACGAAGGAACGAAGGTACGAAGGAACGTAGGAAAGAAGGAACGAAGGAACGAAGGAACGAAGGAACGAAGGAACGAAAGAACGAAGGAACGAAGGAACGAAGGAACGAAGGAAGGAAGGAAGGATGGGACGAAGGAACGAAGGAACGAAGGAACGAAGGAAGGAAGGAAGGAAGGAACGAAGGAATGAAGGAACGAAGGAACGAAGGAACGAAGGAACGAAGGAACGAAGGAACGAAGGAACGAAGGAACGAAGGAAAGAAGGAACGAAGGATCGAAAGAACGAAGGAACGAAGCAACGAAGGAACGAAGGAACGAAGGAACGAAGGAACGAAGGAACAAAGGAACGAAGGAACGAAGGAACGAAGAAACGAAGGAACGAAGCAACGAAGGAACGAAGTAACGAAGGAACGAAGGAACGATGGAACGAAGGAACGAAGGAACGAAGGAACGAAGAAACGAAGGAACGAAGCATCGATGGAACGAAGTAACGAAGGAACGATGGAACGAAGGAACGAAGGAACGAAGGATCGAAGGAACGAAGGAACGAAGGAACGAAGGAACGAAGGAACGAAGGAACGTAGGAACGAAGGAACGAAGGAACGAAGGGACGAAGGAACGAAGGAACGAATTAACGAAGGAACGAAGGAACGAAGGTACGAAGGAACGTAGGAAAGAAGGAACGAAGGAACGAAGGAACGAAGGAACGAAGGAACGAAAGAACGAAGGAACGAAGGAACGAAGGAAGGAAGGAAGGATGGGACGAAGGAACGAAGGAACGAAGGAAGGAAGGAACGAAGGAACGAAGGAACGAAGGAACGAATGAAGGAAGGAATGAAGGAAGGAAGGAATGAAGGAACGAAAGAACGAAGGAAGGAAGGAACGAAGGAAGGAAGGAACGACGGAACGAAGGAAAGAAGGAACGACGGAACGACGGAACGAAGGAACGAAGGAACGAAGGAACAAAGGAAAGAAGGAACGAAGGATCGAAAGAACGAAGGAACGAAGCACCGAAGGAACGAAGGAACGAAGGAACGAAGGAACGAAGGAACAAAGGAACGAAGGAACGAAGGAACGAAGAAACGAAGGAACGAAGCAACGAAGAAACGAAGTAACGAAGGAACGATGGAACGAAAGAACGAAGGAACGAAGGATCGAAGGAACGAAGGAACGAAGGAACGAAGGAACGAAGGAACGAAGGAACGAAGGAAGGAAGGAGCGAAGGAACGAAGGAACGAACGAACGAACGAAGGAACGAAGGAACGAAGGAAGGAAGGAACGAAGGAAGGAAGGAACGAAGGAACGAAGTACCGAAGAAAGGAAGGAACGAAGGAAGGAAGGAACGAAGGAACGAAGGAACGAAGTAAGGAAGGAACGAAGGAAG
Source organism: Rhimphoctona megacephalus (assembly GCA_963989365.1). Taxonomy (NCBI): domain Eukaryota; kingdom Metazoa; phylum Arthropoda; class Insecta; order Hymenoptera; family Ichneumonidae; genus Rhimphoctona; species Rhimphoctona megacephalus. The sequence goes on along the minus strand of CAXDIM010000198.1, from coordinate 1,463,566 downwards.
GAAGGAACGAAGGAAGGAAGGAACGAAGGAAGGAAGGAACGAAGGAAAGAAGCAACGAAGGAACGAAGGAACGAAGGAACGAAGGAACGAAGGAACGAAGGAACGAAGGAGCGAAGGAACGAAGGAACGAAGGAACGAAGGAACGAAGGAACGAAGGAACGAAGGAACGAAGGAACGAAGGAACGAAGGAACGTAGGAACGAAGGAACGAAGGAACGAAGGAACGAAGGAACGATGGACCGAAGGAACGAAGGAACGAAGGAACGAAGGAACGAAGGAACGAAGGAACGAAGGTACGAAGGAACGTAGGAACGAAGGAACGAAGTAACGAAGGAACGAAGGAAAGAAGGAACGAAGGAACGAAGGAACGAAGGAACGAATGAACGAATGAACGAAGGAACGAAGGAACGAAGGAACGAAGGGACGAAGGAACGAAGGAACCAAGGAACGAAGGAACGAAGGAACGAAGGAACGAAGGAACGAAGGAACGAAAGAACGAAGGAACGAAGGATCGAAAGAACGAAGCAACGAAGCAACGAAGCAACGAAGCAACGAAGGAACGAAGCAACGAAGGTACGAAGGAATGAAGGAACGAAGGAACGAAGGAACGAAGGAACGAAGGAACGACGGAATGAAGGAACGAAGGAACGAAGGAACGAAGGAACGAAGGAACGTAGGAACGATGGAACGAAGGAACGAAGGAACGAAGGAACGAAGGAACGAAGGAACGAAGGAACGAAGGAACGAAGGAACGAAGGAACGATGGAACGAAGGAACGAAGGAACGAAGGAACGAAGGAACGAAGGAACGAAGGAACGAAGGAACGAAGGAACGAAGGAACGAACCAACGAAGCAACGAAGGAACGAAGGAACGAAGGTACGAAGGAACGAAGGAACGAAGGAACGAAGGAACGAAGGAACGAAGGAACGAAGGAACGAAGGAATGAAGGAACGAAGGAACGAAGGAACGATGGAACGAAGGAACGAAGGAAGGAATGAACGAAGGAAGGAAGGAACGAAGGAACGAAGGAACGAAGGAACGTAGGAACGAAGGAACGAAGGAACGTAGGGACGAAGGAACGAAGGAACGAAGGAACGAAGGAACGAAGGAACGAAGGAACTAAGGAACGAAGGAACGAAGGAACGAAGGAACGAAGGAACGAAGGAACGAAGGAACGAAGGAACGAAGGAACGAAGGAACGAAGGAACGAAAGATCGAAGGAACGAAGGAACGAAGGATCGAAGGAACGAAGGAACGAAGCAACGAAGCAACGAAGGAACGAAGGAACGAAGCAACGAAGGAACGAGGGAACGAAGGAACGAAGGAACGAAGGAAAGAAGCAACGAAGGAACGAAGGAACGAAGGAACGAAGGAACGAAGCAACGAAGGAACGAAGGAACGATGGAACGAAGGAACGAAGGAACGAAGGAACGAAGGAACGAAGGAACGAAGGAACGAAGGAACGAAGGAACGTAGGAACGAAGGAACGAAGGAACGAAGGGACGAAGGAACGAAGGAACGAAGGAACGAAGGAACGAAGGAACGATGGAACGAAGGAACGAAGGAACGAAGGTACGAAGGAACGAAGGAACGGAGGAACGAAGCAGCGAAGGAACGAAGGAACGAAGCAACGAAGGAACGAAGGAACGAAGGAACGAAGGAACGAAGGAACGAAGGAACGAAGGAACGAAGGAACGAAGGAACGAAGGAACGAAGGAACGAAGGAACGAAGGAACGAAGGAACGAAGGAACGAAGGAACGAAGGAACGAAGGAGCGAAGGAACGAAGGAAGGAAGGAACGAAGGAACGAAGGAACGAAGGAAGGAAGGGACGAAGGAACGAAGGAAGGAAGGAACGAAGGAAGGAAGGAACGAAGGAACGAAGGAACGAAGGAACGAAGGAAAGAAGGGACGAAGGATCGAAAGAACGAAGGAAGGAAGGAACGAAGGAAGGAAGGAACGACGGAACGAAGGAAAGAAGGAACGACGGAACGAAGGAACGAAGGAACGAAGGAAGGAAGGAACGAAGGAACGAAGGAACGATGGAACGAAGGAACGAAGGAACGATGCAACGAAGGAACGAAGGAACGAAGGAACGAAGGAACGAAGGAACGAAGGAACGAAGGAACGAAGGAGCGAAGGAACGAAAGAACGAAGGAACGAAGGAACGAAGGAACGAAGGAACGAAGGAACGAAGGAAGGAAGGAACGAAGGAACGAAGGAACGTAGGAACGAAGGAACGATGGAACGAAGGGACGAAGGAACGAATGAACGAAGGAACGAAGGAACGAAGGAACGAAGGAACGAAGAAACGAAGGAAGGAAGGAAAAAAGGAACGAAGGACCGAAGGAAGGAAGGAACGAAGGAAGGAAGGAATGAAGGAACGGAGGAACGAAGGAAGGAAGGAACGAAGGAACGAAGGAACGTAGGAACGAAGGAACGAAGGAACGAAGGAACGAAGGAACGAAGGAAGGAAGGAACGAAAGAACGAAGGAACGAAGGCAGGAAGGAAGGAAGGAACAAAGTAACGAAGGACCGAAGGAAGGAAGGAACGAAGGAAGGAAGGAACGAAGGAAGGAAGGAACGAAGGAAGGAAGGAACGAAGGAACGAAGGAACGAAGAAACGAAGGATCGAAAGAACGAAGGAACGAAGGAACGAAGGAACGAAGGAACGAAGGAATGAAGGAACGAAGGAACGAAGGAACGAAGTAACGAAGGAACGAAGGAATGAAGGAAGGAAGGAACGAAGAAACGAAGGAACGAAGGAACGAAGGAACGAAGGAACGAAGGAACGAAGGAACGAAGGAACGTAGGAACGAAGGAACGAAGGAACAAAGGAACGAAGGAACGAAGGAACGAAGAAACGAAGGAACGAAGCAACGAAGGAACGAAGTAACGAAGGAACGATGGAACGAAGGAACGAAGGAACGAAGGAACGAAGAAACGAAGGAACGAAGCATCGATGGAACGAAGTAACGAAGGAACGATGGAACGAAGGAACGAAGGAACGAAGGATCGAAGGAACGAAGGAACGAAGGAACGAAGGAACGAAGGAACGAAGGAACGTAGGAACGAAGGAACGAAGGAACGAAGGGACGAAGGAACGAAGGAACGAATTAACGAAGGAACGAAGGAACGAAGGTACGAAGGAACGTAGGAAAGAAGGAACGAAGGAACGAAGGAACGAAGGAACGAAGGAACGAAAGAACGAAGGAACGAAGGAACGAAGGAACGAAGGAAGGAAGGAAGGATGGGACGAAGGAACGAAGGAACGAAGGAACGAAGGAAGGAAGGAAGGAAGGAACGAAGGAATGAAGGAACGAAGGAACGAAGGAACGAAGGAACGAAGGAACGAAGGAACGAAGGAACGAAGGAACGAAGGAAAGAAGGAACGAAGGATCGAAAGAACGAAGGAACGAAGCAACGAAGGAACGAAGGAACGAAGGAACGAAGGAACGAAGGAACAAAGGAACGAAGGAACGAAGGAACGAAGAAACGAAGGAACGAAGCAACGAAGGAACGAAGTAACGAAGGAACGAAGGAACGATGGAACGAAGGAACGAAGGAACGAAGGAACGAAGAAACGAAGGAACGAAGCATCGATGGAACGAAGTAACGAAGGAACGATGGAACGAAGGAACGAAGGAACGAAGGATCGAAGGAACGAAGGAACGAAGGAACGAAGGAACGAAGGAACGAAGGAACGTAGGAACGAAGGAACGAAGGAACGAAGGGACGAAGGAACGAAGGAACGAATTAACGAAGGAACGAAGGAACGAAGGTACGAAGGAACGTAGGAAAGAAGGAACGAAGGAACGAAGGAACGAAGGAACGAAGGAACGAAAGAACGAAGGAACGAAGGAACGAAGGAAGGAAGGAAGGATGGGACGAAGGAACGAAGGAACGAAGGAAGGAAGGAACGAAGGAACGAAGGAACGAAGGAACGAATGAAGGAAGGAATGAAGGAAGGAAGGAATGAAGGAACGAAAGAACGAAGGAAGGAAGGAACGAAGGAAGGAAGGAACGACGGAACGAAGGAAAGAAGGAACGACGGAACGACGGAACGAAGGAACGAAGGAACGAAGGAACAAAGGAAAGAAGGAACGAAGGATCGAAAGAACGAAGGAACGAAGCACCGAAGGAACGAAGGAACGAAGGAACGAAGGAACGAAGGAACAAAGGAACGAAGGAACGAAGGAACGAAGAAACGAAGGAACGAAGCAACGAAGAAACGAAGTAACGAAGGAACGATGGAACGAAAGAACGAAGGAACGAAGGATCGAAGGAACGAAGGAACGAAGGAACGAAGGAACGAAGGAACGAAGGAACGAAGGAAGGAAGGAGCGAAGGAACGAAGGAACGAACGAACGAACGAAGGAACGAAGGAACGAAGGAAGGAAGGAACGAAGGAAGGAAGGAACGAAGGAACGAAGTACCGAAGAAAGGAAGGAACGAAGGAAGGAAGGAACGAAGGAACGAAGGAACGAAGTAAGGAAGGAACGAAGGAAGGAAGGAACGAAGGAAGGAAGGAACGAAGGAAGGAAGGAACGAAGGAAAGAAGCAACGAAGGAACGAAGGAACGAAGGAACGAAGGAACGAAGGAACGAAGGAACGAAGGAGCGAAGGAACGAAGGAACGAAGGAACGAAGGAACGAAGGAACGAAGGAACGAAGGAACGAAGGAACGAAGGAACGAAGGAACGAAGGAACGTAGGAACGAAGGAACGAAGGAACGAAGGAACGAAGGAACGATGGACCGAAGGAACGAAGGAACGAAGGAACGAAGGAACGAAGGAACGAAGGAACGAAGGTACGAAGGAACGTAGGAACGAAGGAACGAAGTAACGAAGGAACGAAGGAAAGAAGGAACGAAGGAACGAAGGAACGAAGGAACGAATGAACGAATGAACGAAGGAACGAAGGAACGAAGGAACGAAGGAACGAAGGAACGAAGGAACCAAGGAACGAAGGAACGAAGGAACGAAGGAACGAAGGAACGAAGGAACGAAAGAACGAAGGAACGAAGGATCGAAAGAACGAAGCAACGAAGCAACGAAGCAACGAAGCAACGAAGGAACGAAGCAACGAAGGTACGAAGGAATGAAGGAACGAAGGAACGAAGGAACGAAGGAACGAAGGAACGACGGAATGAAGGAACGAAGGAACGAAGGAACGAAGGAACGAAGGAACGTAGGAACGATGGAACGAAGGAACGAAGGAACGAAGGAACGAAGGAACGAAGGAACGAAGGAACGAAGGAACGAAGGAACGAAGGAACGATGGAACGAAGGAACGAAGGAACGAAGGAACGAAGGAACGAAGGAACGAAGGAACGAAGGAACGAAGGAACGAAGGAACGAACCAACGAAGCAACGAAGGAACGAAGGAACGAAGGTACGAAGGAACGAAGGAACGAAGGAACGAAGGAACGAAGGAACGAAGGAACGAAGGAACGAAGGAATGAAGGAACGAAGGAACGAAGGAACGATGGAACGAAGGAACGAAGGAAGGAATGAACGAAGGAAGGAAGGAACGAAGGAACGAAGGAACGAAGGAACGTAGGAACGAAGGAACGAAGGAACGTAGGGACGAAGGAACGAAGGAACGAAGGAACGAAGGAACGAAGGAACGAAGGAACTAAGGAACGAAGGAACGAAGGAACGAAGGAACGAAGGAACGAAGGAACGAAGGAACGAAGGAACGAAGGAACGAAGGAACGAAGGAACGAAAGATCGAAGGAACGAAGGAACGAAGGATCGAAGGAACGAAGGAACGAAGCAACGAAGCAACGAAGGAACGAAGGAACGAAGCAACGAAGGAACGAGGGAACGAAGGAACGAAGGAACGAAGGAAAGAAGCAACGAAGGAACGAAGGAACGAAGGAACGAAGGAACGAAGCAACGAAGGAACGAAGGAACGATGGAACGAAGGAACGAAGGAACGAAGGAACGAAGGAACGAAGGAACGAAGGAACGAAGGAACGAAGGAACGTAGGAACGAAGGAACGAAGGAACGAAGGGACGAAGGAACGAAGGAACGAAGGAACGAAGGAACGAAGGAACGATGGAACGAAGGAACGAAGGAACGAAGGTACGAAGGAACGAAGGAACGGAGGAACGAAGCAGCGAAGGAACGAAGGAACGAAGCAACGAAGGAACGAAGGAACGAAGGAACGAAGGAACGAAGGAACGAAGGAACGAAGGAACGAAGGAACGAAGGAACGAAGGAACGAAGGAACGAAGGAACGAAGGAACGAAGGAACGAAGGAACGAAGGAACGAAGGAACGAAGGAACGAAGGAGCGAAGGAAGGAAGGAAGGAAGGAACGAAGGAACGAAGGAACGAAGGAAGGAAGGGACGAAGGAACGAAGGAAGGAAGGAACGAAGGAAGGAAGGAACGAAGGAACGAAGGAACGAAGGAACGAAGGAAAGAAGGGACGAAGGATCGAAAGAACGAAGGAAGGAAGGAACGAAGGAAGGAAGGAACGACGGAACGAAGGAAAGAAGGAACGACGGAACGAAGGAACGAAGGAACGAAGGAAGGAAGGAACGAAGGAACGAAGGAACGATGGAACGAAGGAACGAAGGAACGATGCAACGAAGGAACGAAGGAACGAAGGAACGAAGGAACGAAGGAACGAAGGAACGAAGGAACGAAGGAGCGAAGGAACGAAAGAACGAAGGAACGAAGGAACGAAGGAACGAAGGAACGAAGGAACGAAGGAAGGAAGGAACGAAGGAACGAAGGAACGTAGGAACGAAGGAACGATGGAACGAAGGGACGAAGGAACGAATGAACGAAGGAACGAAGGAACGAAGGAACGAAGGAACGAAGAAACGAAGGAAGGAAGGAAAAAAGGAACGAAGGACCGAAGGAAGGAAGGAACGAAGGAAGGAAGGAATGAAGGAACGGAGGAACGAAGGAAGGAAGGAACGAAGGAACGAAGGAACGTAGGAACGAAGGAACGAAGGAACGAAGGAACGAAGGAACGAAGGAACGAATGAACGAAGGAACGAAGGATCGTAGGAACGAAGGAACGAAGGAACGAAGGAACGAAGGAACGAAGGAACGAAGGAACGAAGGATCGAAAGAACGAAGGAACGAAGCAACGAAGCAACGAAGCAACGAAGGAACGAAGGAACGAAGGAACGAAGGAACGAAGGAACGAAGGAACGATGCAACGAAGGAACGAAGGAACGAAGGAACGAAGGATCGAAAGAACGAAGGAACGAAGCAACGAAGCAACGAAGGAACGAAGGAACGAAGGAACGAAGCAACGAAGGAACGAAGCAACGAAGGAACGAAGGAACGAAGGAATGAAGGAACGAAGGAACGAAGGATCGAAGGAACGAAGGAACGAAGGAACGATGGAACGAGGGAACGAAGGAACGAAGGAACGAAGGAACGTAAGAACGAAGGAACGAAGGAACGAAGGAACGAAGGAACGAAGGAACGATGCAACGAAGGAACGAAGGAACGAAGGAACGAAGGAACGAAGGAACGAAGGAACGAAGGAACGAAGGAACGATGGAACGAAGGAACGAAGGAACGAAGGAACGTAGGAACGAAGGAACGAAGGAACGAAGGGACGAAGGAACGAAGGAACGAAGGAACCTAGGAACGAAGGAACGAAGGAACGAAGGGACGAAGGAACGAAGGAACGAAGGAACGAAGGAACGAAGGAACGAAGGAACGAAGGAACGAAGGAACGAAGGAACGAAGGGACGAAGGAACGAAGGATCGAAAGAACGAAGGAACGAAGCAACGAAGCAACGAAGGAACGAAGGAACGAAGGAACGAAAAAACGAAGGAACGAAGGAACGAAGCAATGAAGGAACGAAGGAACGAAGCAACGAAGGAACGAAGGAACGAAGGAACGAAGGAATGAAGGAACGAAGGAACGAAGGAACGAAGGAACGAAGGAACGTAGGAACGAAGGAACGAAGGAACGAAGGAACGAAGGAACGAAGGAACGAAGGGACGAAGGAACGAAGGAACGAAGGAACGAAGGAACGAAGGAACGAAGGAACGAAGGAACGAAGGAACGAAGGAAGGAAGGAACGAAGGAACGAAGGAACGAAGGAACGAAGGTTCGAAGGATCGAAGCAACGAAGGAACGAAGGAACGAAGGAACGAAGGAACGAAGGAACGAAGGAACGAAGGAACGAAGGAGCGAAGGAGCGAAGGAACGAAGGAACGAAGGAACGAAGGAACGAAGGAACGAAGGAACGAAGGAACGAAGGAACGAAGGAAAGAAGGAACGAAGGAACGAAGGAAGGAAGGAACGAAGGAACGACGGAACGAAGGAACGAAGGAACGAAGGAACGAAGGAACGAAGGAACGAAGGAACGAAGGTACGAAGGAACGTAGGAACGAAGGAACGAAGGAACGAAGGAACGAAGGAAAGAAGGAACGAAGGAACGAAGGAACGAAGGAACGAATGAACGAAGGAACGAAGGAACGAAGGAACGAAGGAACGAAGGAACGAAGGAACCAAGGAACGAAGGAACGAAGGAACGAAGGAACGAAGGTACGAAGGAACGAAGGAACGAAAGAACGAAGGAACGAAGGAACGAAGGATCGAAAGAACGAAGGAACGAAGCAACGAAGCAACGAAGCAACGAAGGAACGAAGGAACGAAGCAACGAAGGTACGAAGGAATGAAGGAACGAAGGAACGAAGGAACGAAGGAACGAAGGAACGAAGGAACGACGGAATGAAGGAACGAAGGAACGAAGGAACGAAGGAACGAAGGAACGTAGGAACGATGGAACGAAGGAACGAAGGAACGAAGGAACGAAGGAACGAATGAACGAAGGAACGAAGGAACGAAGGAACGAAGGAACGATGGAACGAAGGAACGAAGGAACGAAGGAACGAAGGAACGAAGGAACGAAGGAACGAAGGAACGAAGGAACGAAGGAACGAAGGAACGAACCAACGAAGCAACGAAGGAACGAAGGAACGAAGGTACGAAGGAACGAAGGAACGAAGGAACGAAGGAACGAAGGAACGAAGGAACGAAGGAACGAAGGAACGAAGGAATGAAGGAACGAAGGAACAATGGAACGAAGGAACGAAGGAAGGAATGAACGAAGGAAGGAAGGAACGAAGGAACGAAGGAACGAAGGAACGTAGGAACGAAGGAACGAAGGAACGTAGGGACGAAGGAACGAAGGAACGAAGGAACGAAGGAACGAAGGAACGAAGGAACTAAGGAACGAAGGAACGAAGGAAAGAAGGAACGAAGGAACGAAGGAACGAAGGAACGAAGGATCGAAGGAACGAAGGAACGAAGGAACGAAGGAACGAAGGAACGAAGGAACGAAAGATCGAAGGAACGAAGGAACGAAGGATCGAAGGAACGAAGGAACGAAGCAACGAAGCAACGAAGGAACGAAGGAACGAAGCAACGAATGAACGAGGGAACGAAGGAACGAAGGAACGAAGGAAAGAAGCAACGAAGGAACGAAGGAACGAAGCAACGAAGGAACGAAGGAACGATGGAACGAAGGAACGAAGGAACGAAGGAACGAAGGAACGAAGGAACGAAGGAACGAAGGAACGAAGGAATGAAGGAACGAAGGAACATAGGAACGAAGGAACGAAGGAACGAAGGGACGAAGGAACGAAGGAACGAAGGAACGAAGGAACGAAGGAACGATGGAACGAAGGAACGAAGGAACGAAGGTACGAAGGAACGGAGGAACGAAGCAGCGAAGGAACGAAGGAACGAAGCAACGAAGGAACGAAGGAACGAAGGAACGAAGGAACGAAGGAACGAAGGAACGAAGGAACGAAGGAACGAAGGAACGAAGGAACGAAGGAACGAAGGAGCGAAGGAACGAAGGAAGGAAGGAACGAAGGAACGAAGGAACGAAGGAACGAAGGAAGGAAGGGACGAAGGAACGAAGGAACGAAGGAAGGAAGGAACGAAGGAACGAAGGAACGAAGGAACGATGGAAAGAAGGGACGAAGGATCGAAAGAACGAAGGAAGGAAGGAACGAAGGAAGGAAGGAACGACGGAACGAAGGAAAGAAGGAACGACGGAACGAAGGAACGAAGGAACGAAGGAACGAAGGAACGAAGGAAGGAAGGAACGAAGGAACGAAGGAACGATGGAACGAAGGAACGATGCAACGAAGGAACGAAGGAACGAAGGAACGAAGGAACGAAGGAACGAAGGAACGAAGGAGCGAAGGAACGAAGGAACGAAGGAACGAAGGAACGAAGGAACGAAGGAACGAAGGAACGAAGGAACGAAGGAACGAAGGAACGAAGGAACGAAGGAAGGAAGGCACGAAGGAACGAAGGAACGTAGGAACGAAGGAACGAAGGGACGAAGGAACGAAGGAACGAAGGAACGAAGGAACGAAGGAACGAAGGAACGAAGAAACGAAGGAAGGAAGGAAAAAAGGAACGAAGGACCGAAGGAAGGAAGGAACGAAGGAAGGAAGGAATGAAGGAACGGAGGAACGAAGGAAGGAAGGAACGAAGGAACGAAGGAACGTAGGAACGAAGGAACGAAGGAACGAAGGAACGAAGGAACGAAGGAAAGAAGGAACGAAGGAACGAAGGAACGAAGGAACGAAGGAACGAAGGAACGAAGGAACGAAGGAACGAAGGAACGAAGGAACGTAGGAACGAAGGAACGAAGGAACGAAGGAACGAAGAAACGAAGGAACGAAGGAAAGAAGGAACGAAGGAACGAAGGAACGAAGGAACGAAGGAACGAAGGAACGAAGGGACGAAGGAACGAAGGATCGAAAGAACGAAGGAACGAAGGAACGAAGCAACGAAGCAACGAAGGAACGAAGGAACGAAGGAACGAAGGAACGAAGGAACGAAGGAACGAAGGAACGAAGCAATGAAGGAACGAAGGAACGAAGCAACGAAGGAACGAAGGAACGAAGGAACGAAGGAACGACGGAATGAAGGAACGAAGGAACGAAGGAACGAAGGAAAGAAGGATCGAAAGAACGAAGGAACGATGCAACGAAGCAACGAAGGAACGAAGGAACGAAGGAACCAAGGAACGAAGGAACGAAGGAACGAAGGAACGAAGGAACGAAGGAACGAAGGAACGAAGGAACGAAGGGACGAAGGAACGAAGGATCGAAAGAACGAAGGAACGAAGCAACGAAGCAACGAAGGAACGAAGGAACGAAGGAACGAAGGAACGAAGGAACGAATTAACGAAGCAATGAAGGAACGAAGGAACGAAGCAACGAAGGATCGAAGGAACGAAGGAACGAAGGAACGACGGAATGAAGGAACGAAGGAACGAAGGAACGAAGGAACGTAGGAACGAAGGAACGAAGCAACGAAGGAACGAAGGAACGAAGGAACGAAGGAACGAAGGAACGAAGGAACGAAGGAACGAAGGAACGAAGGAACGAAGGAACGAAGGAACGAAGGAACGAAGGAACGAAGGAACGAAGGAACGAAGGAAGGAACGAAGGAAGGAAGGAACGAAGGAACGTAGGAACGAAGGAACGAAGGAACGAAGGAACGAAGGTTCGAAGGATCGAAGCAACGAAGGAACGAAGGAATGAAGGAACGAAGGAACGAAGGAACGAAGGAACGAAGGAACGAAGGAGCGAAGGAACGAAGGAACGAAGGAACGAAGGAACGAACGAACGAAGAAACGAAGGAACGAAGGAACGAAGGAAAGAAGGAACGAAGGAACGAAGGAAGGAAGGAACGAAGGAACGAAGGAACGAAGGAACGAAGGAACGAACGAAGGAAGGAAGGAACGAAGGAACGTAGGAACGAAGGAACGAAGGAACGAAGGAACGAAGGTTCGAAGGATCGAAACAACGAAGGAACGAAGGAACGAAGGAACGAAGGAACGAAGGAACGAAGGAACGAAGGAACGAAGGAACGAAGGAGCGAAGGAACGAAGGAACGAAGGAACGAAGGAACGAAGGAACGAAGGAACGAAGGAACGAAGGAACGAAGGAACGAAGGAACGAAGGAACGTAGGAACGAAGGAACGAAGGAACGAAGGAACGATGGACCGAAGGAACGAAGGAACGAAGGAACGAAGGAACGAAGGAACGAAGGAACGAAGGTACGAAGGAACGTAGGAACGAAGGAACGAAGTAACGAAGGAACGAAGGAAAGAAGGAACGAAGGAACGAAGGAACGAAGGAACGAATGAACGAATGAACGAAGGAACGAAGGAACGAAGGAACGAAGGAACGAAGGAACGAAGGAACCAAGGAACGAAGGAACGAAGGAACGAAGGAACGAAGGAACGAAGGAACGAAAGAACGAAGGAACGAAGGATCGAAAGAACGAAGCAACGAAGCAACGAAGCAACGAAGCAACGAATGAACGAAGGAACGAAGGAACGAAGCAACGAAGGTACGAAGGAATGAAGGAACGAAGGAACGAAGGAACGAAGGAACGAAGGAACGACGGAATGAAGGAACGAAGGAACGAAGGAACGAAGGAACGAAGGAACGTAGGAACGAAGGAACGAAGGAACGAAGGAACGAAGGAACGAAGGAACGAAGGAACGAAGGAACGAAGGAACGATGGAACGAAGGAACTAAGGAACGAAGGAACGAAGGAACGAAGGAACGAAGGAACGAAGGAACGAAGGAACGAAGGAACGAACCAACGAAGCAACGAAGAAACGAAGGAACGAAGGTACGAAGGAACGAAGGAACGAAGGAACGAAGGAACGAAGGAACGAAGGAACGAAGGAACGAAGGAACGAAGGAATGAAGGAACGAAGGAACGAAGGAACGATGGAACGAAGGAACGAAGGAAGGAATGAACGAAGGAAGGAAGGAACGAAGGAACGAAGGAACGAAGGAACGTAGGAACGAAGGAACGAAGGAACGTAGGGACGAAGGAACGAAGGAACGAAGGAACGAAGGAACGAAGGAACGAAGGAACTAAGGAACGAAGGAACGAAGGAACGAAGGAACGAAGGAACGAAGGAACGAAGGAACGAAGGAACGAAGGAACGAAGGAACGAAGGAACGAAGGAACGAAGGAACGAAAGATCGAAGGAACGAAGGAACGAAGGATCGAAGGAACGAAGGAACGAAGCAACGAAGCAACGAAGGAACGAAGGAACGAAGCAACGAAGGAACGAGGGAACGAAGGAACGAAGGAACGAAGGAAAGAAGCAACGAAGGAACGAAGGAACGAAGGAACGAAGCAGCGAAGGAACGAAGGAACGATGGAACGAAGGAACGAAGGAACGAAGGAACGAAGGAACGAAGGAACGAAGGAATGAAGGAACGTAGGAACGAAGGAACGAAGGAACGAAGGAACGAAGGGACGAAGGAACGAAGGAACGAAGGAACGAAGGAACGAAGGAACGATGGAACGAAGGAACGAAGGAACGAAGGTACGAAGGAACGAAGGAACGGAGGAACGAAGCAGCGAAGGAACGAAGGAACGAAGCAACGAAGGAACGAAGGAACGAAGGAACGAAGGAACGAAGGAACGAAGGAACGAAGGAACGAAGGAACGAAGGAACGAAGGAACGAAGGAACGAAGGAACGAAGGAACGAAGGAACGAAGGAACGAAGGAGCGAAGGAACGAAGGAAGGAAGGAACGAAGGAACGAAGGAACGAAGGAAGGAAGGGACGAAGGAACGAAGGAAGGAAGGAACGAAGGAAGGAAGGAACGAAGGAACGAAGGAACGAAGGAACGAAGGAAAGAAGGGACGAAGGATCGAAAGAACGAAGGAAGGAAGGAACGAAGGAAGGAAGGAACGACGGAACGAAGGAAAGAAGGAACGACGGAACGAAGGAACGAAGGAACGAAGGAAGGAAGGAACGAAGGAACGAAGGAACGATGGAACGAAGGAACGAAGGAACGATGCAACGAAGGAACGAAGGAACGAAGGAACGAAGGAACGAAGGAACGAAGGAACGAAGGAACGAAGGAGCGAAGGAACGAAAGAACGAAGGAACGAAGGAACGAAGGAACGAAGGAACGAAGGAACGAAGGAAGGAAGGAACGAAGGAACGAAGGAACGTAGGAACGAAGGAACGATGGAACGAAGGGACGAAGGAACGAATGAACGAAGGAACGAAGGAACGAAGGAACGAAGGAACGAAGAAACGAAGGAAGGAAGGAAAAAAGGAACGAAGGACCGAAGGAAGGAAGGAACGAAGGAAGGAAGGAATGAAGGAACGGAGGAACGAAGGAAGGAAGGAACGAAGGAACGAAGGAACGTAGGAACGAAGGAACGAAGGAACGAAGGAACGAAGGAACGAATGAACGAAGGAACGAAGGATCGTAGGAACGAAGGAACGAAGGAACGAAGGAACGAAGGAACGAAGGAACGAAGGAACGAAGGAACGAAGGAACGAAGGATCGAAAGAACGAAGGAACGAAGCAGCGAAGCAACGAAGCAACGAAGGAACGAAGGAACGAAGGAACGAAGGAACGAAGGAACGAAGGAACGATGCAACGAAGGAACGAAGGAACGAAGGATCGAAAGAACGAAGGAACGAAGCAACGAAGCAACGAAGGAACGAAGGAACGAAGGAACGAAGGAACGAAGCAACGAAGGAACGAAGCAACGAAGGAACGAAGGAACGAAGGAATGAAGGAACGAAGGAACGAAGGATCGAAGGAACGAAGGAACGAAGGAACGATGGAACGAGGGAACGAAGGAACGAAGGAACGAAGGAACGTAAGAACGAAGGAACGAAGGAACGAAGGAACGAAGGAACGAAGGAACGATGCAACGAAGGAACGAAGGAACGAAGGAACGAAGGAACGAAGGAACGAAGGAACGAAGGAACGATGGAACGAAGGAACGAAGGAACGAAGGAACGTAGGAACGAAGGAACGAAGGAACGAAGGGACGAAGGAACGAAGGAACGAAGGAACGTAGGAACGAAGGAACGAAGGAACGAAGGGACGAAGGAACGAAGGAACGAAGGAACGAAGGAACGAAGGAACGAAGGAACGAAGGAACGAAGGAACGAAGGAACGAAGGAACGAAGGGACGAAGGAACGAAGGATCGAAAGAACGAAGGAACGAAGCAACGAAGCAACGAAGGAACGAAGGAACGAAGGAACGAAAAAACGAAGGAACGAAGGAACGAAGCAATGAAGGAACGAAGGAACGAAGCAACGAAGGAACGAAGGAACGAAGGAACGAAGGAATGAAGGAACGAAGGAACGAAGGAACGAAGGAACGAAGGAACGTTGGAACGAAGGAACGAAGGAACGAAGGAACGAAGGAACGAAGGAACGAAGGAACGAAGGAACGAAGGAACGAAGGAACGAAGGAACGAAGGAACGAAGGAACGAAGGAACGAAGGAACGAAGGAAGGAAGGAACGAAGGAACGTAGGAACGAAGGAACGAAGGAACGAAGGAACGAAGGTTCGAAGGATCGAAGCAACGAAGGAACGAAGGAACGAAGGAACGAAGGAACGAAGGAACGAAGGAACGAAGGAGCGAAGGAGCGAAGGAACGAAGGAACGAAGGAACGAAGGAACGAAGGAACGAAGGAACGAAGGAACGAAGGAACGAAGGAACGAAGGAAAGAAGGAACGAAGGAACGAAGGAAGGAAGGAACGAAGGAACGACGGAACGAAGGAACGAAGGAACGAAGGAACGAAGGAACGAAGGAACGAAGGAACGAAGGTACGAAGGAACGTAGGAACGAAGGAACGAAGGAACGAAGGAACGAAGGAAAGAAGGAACGAAGGAACGAAGGAACGAAGGAACGAATGAACGAAGGAACGAAGGAACGAAGGAACGAAGGAACGAAGGAACGAAGGAACGAAGGAACCAAGGAACGAAGGAACGAAGGAACGAAGGAACGAAGGTACGAAGGAACGAAGGAACGAAAGAACGAAGGAACGAAGGAACGAAGGATCGAAAGAACGAAGGAACGAAGCAACGAAGCAACGAAGCAACGAAGGAACGAAGGAACGAAGCAACGAAGGTACGAAGGAATGAAGGAACGAAGGAACGAAGGAACGAAGGAACGAAGGAACAAAGGAACGAAGGAACGAAGGAACGACGGAATGAAGGAACGAAGGAACGAAGGAACGAAGGAACGAAGGAACGTAGGAACGATGGAACGAAGGAACGAAGGAACGAAGGAACGAAGGAACGAATGAATGAAGGAACGAAGGAACGAAGGAACGAAGGAACGATGGAACGAAGGAACGAAGGAACGAAGGAACGAAGGAACGAAGGAACGAAGGAACGAAGGAACGAAGGAACGAAGGAACGAAGGAACGAACCAACGAAGCAACGAAGGAACGAAGGAACGAAGGTACGAAGGAACGAAGGAACGAAGGAACGAAGGAACGAAGGAACGAAGGAACGAAGGAACGAAGGAATGAAGGAACGAAGGAACGAAGGAACAATGGAACGAAGGAACGAAGGAAGGAATGAACGAAGGAAGGAAGGAACGAAGGAACGAAGGAACGAAGGAACGTAGGAACGAAGGAACGAAGGAACGTAGGGACGAAGGAACGAAGGAACGAAGGAACGAAGGAACGAAGGAACGAAGGAACTAAGGAACGAAGGAACGAAGGAAAGAAGGAACGAAGGAACGAAGGAACGAAGGAACGAAGGATCGAAGGAACGAAGGAACGAAGGAACGAAGGAACGAAGGAACGAAGGAACGAAAGATCGAAGGAACGAAGGAACGAAGGATCGAAGGAACGAAGGAACGAAGCAACGAAGCAACGAAGGAACGAAGGAACGAAGCAACGAATGAACGAGGGAACGAAGGAACGAAGGAACGAAGGAAAGAAGCAACGAAGGAACGAAGGAACGAAGCAACGAAGGAACGAAGGAACGATGGAACGAAGGAACGAAGGAACGAAGGAACGAAGGAACGAAGGAACGAAGGAACGAAGGAACGAAGGAACGAAGGAACGAAGGAACGAAGGAACGAAGGAACATAGGAACGAAGGAACGAAGGAACGAAGGGACGAAGGAACGAAGGAACGAAGGAACGAAGGAACGAAGGAACGATGGAACGAAGGAACGAAGGAACGAAGGTACGAAGGAACGGAGGAACGAAGCAGCGAAGGAACGAAGGAACGAAGCAACGAAGGAACGAAGGAACGAAGGAACGAAGGAACGAAGGAACGAAGGAACGAAGGAACGAAGGAACGAAGGAACGAAGGAACGAAGGAGCGAAGGAACGAAGGAAGGAAGGAACGAAGGAACGAAGGAACGAAGGAACGAAGGAAGGAAGGGACGAAGGAACGAAGGAACGAAGGAAGGAAGGAACGAAGGAACGAAGGAACGAAGGAACGATGGAAAGAAGGGACGAAGGATCGAAAGAACGAAGGAAGGAAGGAACGAAGGAAGGAAGGAACGACGGAACGAAGGAAAGAAGGAACGACGGAACGAAGGAACGAAGGAACGAAGGAACGAAGGAACGAAGGAAGGAAGGAACGAAGGAACGAAGGAACGATGGAACGAAGGAACGATGCAACGAAGGAACGAAGGAACGAAGGAACGAAGGAACGAAGGAACGAAGGAACGAAGGAGCGAAGGAACGAAGGAACGAAGGAACGAAGGAACGAAGGAACGAAGGAACGAAGGAACGAAGGAAGGAAGGAACGAAGGAACGAAGGAACGAAGGAAGGAAGGCACGAAGGAACGAAGGAACGTAGGAACGAAGGAACGAAGGAACGAAGGGACGAAGGAACGAAGGAACGAAGGAACGAAGGAACGAAGGAACGAAGGAACGAAGAAACGAAGGAAGGAAGGAAAAAAGGAACGAAGGACCGAAGGAAGGAAGGAACGAAGGAAGGAAGGAATGAAGGAACGGAGGAACGAAGGAAGGAAGGAACGAAGGAACGAAGGAACGTAGGAACGAAGGAACGAAGGAACGAAGGAACGATGGAACGAAGGAAAGAAGGAACGAAGGAACGAAGGAACGAAGGAACGAAGGAACGAAGGAACGAAGGAACGAAGGAACGAAGGAACGAAGGAACGTAGGAACGAAGGAACGAAGGAACGAAGGAACGAAGAAACGAAGGAACGAAGGAAAGAAGGAACGAAGGAACGAAGGAACGAAGGAACGAAGGAACGAAGGAACGAAGGGACGAAGGAACGAAGGATCGAAAGAACGAAGGAACGAAGGAACGAAGCAACGAAGCAACGAAGGAACGAAGGAACGAAGGAACGAAGGAACGAAGGAACGAAGGAACGAAGGAACGAAGCAATGAAGGAACGAAGGAACGAAGCAACGAAGGAACGAAGGAACGAAGGAACGAAGGAACGACGGAATGAAGGAACGAAGGAACGAAGGAACGAAGGAACGAAGGAAAGAAGGATCGAAAGAACGAAGGAACGATGCAACGAAGCAACGAAGGAACGAAGGAACGAAGGAACCAAGGAACGAAGGAACGAAGGAACGAAGGAACGAAGGAACGAAGGAACGAAGGAACGAAGGAACGAAGGGACGAAGGAACGAAGGATCGAAAGAACGAAGGAACGAAGCAACGAAGCAACGAAGGAACGAAGGAACGAAGGAACGAAGGAACGAAGGAACGAATTAACGAAGCAATGAAGGAACGAAGGAACGAAGCAACGAAGGATCGAAGGAACGAAGGAACGAAGGAACGACGGAATGAAGGAACGAAGGAACGAAGGAACGAAGGAACGTAGGAACGAAGGAACGAAGCAACGAAGGAACGAAGGAACGAAGGAACGAAGGAACGAAGGAACGAAGGAACGAAGGAACGAAGGAACGAAGGAACGAAGGAACGAAGGAACGAAGGAACGAAGGAACGAAGGAACGAAGGAACGAAGGAAGGAACGAAGGAAGGAAGGAACGAAGGAACGTAGGAACGAAGGAACGAAGGAACGAAGGAACGAAGGTTCGAAGGATCGAAGCAACGAAGGAACGAAGGAACGAAGGAACGAAGGAACGAAGGAACGAAGGAACGAAGGAACGAAGGAGCGAAGGAACGAAGGAACGAAGGAACGAAGGAACGAAGGAACGAACGAACGAAGGAACGAAGGAACGAAGGAACGAAGGAAAGAAGGAACGAAGGAACGAAGGAAGGAAGGAACGACGGAACGAAGGAACGAAGGAACGAAGGAACGAAGGAACGAAGGAACGAAGGAACGAAGGTACGAAGGAACGTAGGAACGAAGGAACGAAGGAACGAAGGAACGAAGGAAAGAAGGAACGAAGGAACGAAGGAACGAAGGAACGAATGAACGAAGGAACGAAGGAACGAAGGAACGAAGGAACGAAGGAACGAAGGAACGAAGGAACGAAGGAAGGAAGGAACGAAGGAACGAAGGAAGGAAGGAACGAAGGAACGAAGGAACGTAGGAACGAAGGAACGAAGGAACGAAGGGACGAAGGAACGAAGGAACGAAGGAACGAAGGAACGAAGGAACGAAGGAAGGAAGGAAGGAAGGAAAAAAGGAACGAAGGACCGAAGGAAGGAAGGAACGAAGGAAGGAAGGAATGAAGGAACGGAGGAACGAAGGAAGGAAGGAACGAAGGAACGAAGGAACGTAGGAACGAAGGAACGAAGGAACGAAGGAACGAAGGAACGAAGGAAAGAAGGAACGAAGGAACGAAGGAACGAAGGAACGAAGGAACGAAGGAACGAAGGAACGTAGGAACGAAGGAACGAAGGAACGAAGGAACGAAGGAACGAAGGAACGAAGGAAAGAAGGAACGAAGGAACGAAGGAACGAAGGAACGAAGGAACGAAGGAACGAAGGAACGAAGGAACGAAGGAACGAAGGAACGAAGGAACGAAGGAACGAAGGAACGCAGGAACGAAGGAACGAAGGAACGAAGGAACGAAGGAATGACGGAACGAAGGAACGTAGGAACGTAGGAACGAAGGAACGAAGGAACGAAGGGGCGAAGGAACGAAGGAACGAACGAACGAAGGAACGAAGGAACGAAGGAACGAAGGAACGAAGGAACGAAGGAACGAAGCAACGAAGGAACGAAGCAACGAAGGAACGAAGGAACGAAGGAATGAAGGAACGAAGGAACGAAGGATCGAAGGAACGAAGGAACGAAGGAACGATGGAACGAGGGAACGAAGGAACGAGGGAACGAAGGATCGAAGGAACGAAGGAACGAAGGAACGAAGGAACGAAGGAACGAAGGAACGAAGGAACGAAGGAACGAAGGTAGGAAGGAACGAAGGAACGAAGGAAGGAAGGAAGGAAGGAACGAAGGAAGGAAGGAACGAAGGAACGAAGGAACGAAGGACCGAAGGAACGAAGGAACGAAGGAACGAAGGAACGAAGGAACGAAGGAACGAAGGAACGAAGGAATGAAGGAACGAAGGAACGAAGGAACGAAGGAACGAAGGAACGAAGGAAGGAAGGAACGAAAGAAGGAAGGAACGAAGGAACGAAGGAACGAAGGAAGGAAGGAACGAAGGAAGGAAGGAAAGAAGGAACGAAGGAACGAAGGAACGAAGGAACGAAGGAACGAAGGAACGAAGGAACGAAGGAACGAAGGAACGAAGGAACGAAGGATCGAAAGAACGAAGGAACGAAGCAACGAAGCAACGAAGCAACGAAGGAACGAAGGAACGAAGGAACGAAGGAACGAAGGAACGAAGGAACGAAGGAACGAAGGAACGATGCAACGAAGGAACGAAGGAACGAAGGAACGAAGGATCGAAAGAACGAAGGAACGAAGCAACGAAGGAACGAAGGAACGAAGGAACGAAGGAACGAAGCAACGAAGGAACGAAGCAACGAAGGAACGAAGGAACGAAGGAATGAAGGAACGAAGGAACGAAGGATCGAAGGAACGAAGGAACGAAGGAACGATGGAACGAGGGAACGAAGGAACGAAGGAACGAAGGAACGTAAGAACGAAGGAACGAAGGAACGAAGGAACGAAGGAACGAAGGAACGAAGGAACGAAGGAACGAAGCAACGAAGGAACGAAGGAACGAAGGAACGAAGGAACGAAGGAACGAAGGAACGAAGGAACGAAGGAACGAAGGAACGATGGAACGAAGGAACGAAGGAACGAAGGAACGTAGGAACGAAGGAACGAAGGAACGAAGGGACGAAGGAA
This sequence comes from Rhimphoctona megacephalus, assembly GCA_963989365.1. Lineage (NCBI taxonomy): Eukaryota > Metazoa > Arthropoda > Insecta > Hymenoptera > Ichneumonidae > Rhimphoctona > Rhimphoctona megacephalus. Next base: position 1,442,527 of record CAXDIM010000198.1, on the reverse strand, counting down.
CGAAGGAACGAAGGAACGAAGGAACGAAGGAACGAAGGAACGAAGATATGAAGGAACGTAGGAACGAAGGAACGAAGGAACGAAGCAACGAAGGAACGAAGGAACGAAGGAACGAAGGAACGAAGGAACGAAGGAACGAAGGAACGAAGGAACGAAGGAAGGAAGGGACGAAGGAACGAAGGAACGAAGGAAGGAAGGAACGAAGGAAGGAAGGAACGAAGGAAGGAAGGAACGAAGGAACGAAGGAATGAAGGAAATAAGGAAAGAAGGAAGGAAGGAACGAAGGAACGAAGGAAGGAAGGAACGAAGGAAGGAAGGAACGACGGAACGAAGGAAAGAAGGAACGACGGAACGAAGGAACGAAGGAACGAAGGAACGAAGGAACGTAGGAACGAAGGAACGAAGGGACGAAGGAACGAAGGAACGAAGGAACGAAGGAACGAAGGAACGAAGGAACGAAGGAACGAAGGAAGGAAGGAACGAAGGAAGGAAGGAACGAAGGAACGAAGGAAGGAAGGAACGAAGGAAGGAAGGAAGGAAGGAACGAAGGAACGAAGGAACGACGGAACGAAGGAACGAAGGAACGAAGGAACGAAGGAACGAAGGAACGAAGGAACGATGGAACGAAGGAACTAAGGATCGAAGGAACGAAGGAACGAAGCAACGAAGCAACGAAGGAACGAAGCAACGAAGGAACGAAGGAACGAAGGAACGAAGGAACGAAGCAACGAAGGAACGAAGCAACGAAGGAACGAAGGAACGAAGGAACGAAGCAACGAAGGAATGAAGGAACGAAGGAACGAAGGAACGAAGGAACGAAGGAACGAAGGAACGATGGAACGAAGGAACGAAGGAACGTAGGAACGAAGGAAGGAAGGGACGAAGGAACGAAGGAACGAAGGAAGGAAGGAACGAAGGAAGGAAGGAACGAAGGAAGGAAGGAACGAAGGAACGAAGGAAGGAAGGAAAGAAGGAAGGAAGGAACGAAGGAACGAATTAACGAAGGAAGGAAGGAACGAAGGAAGGAAGGAACGACGGAACGAAGGAAAGAAGGAACGACGGAACGAAGGAACGAAGGAACGAAGGAACGAAGGAACGAAGGAACGAAGGAATGAAGGAACGAAGGATCGAAAGAACGAAGGAAGGAAGCAACGATGCAACGAAGGAACGAAGGAACGAAGGAACGAAGGAACGAAGGAACGAAGGAACGAAGCAACGACGGAACGAAGGAACGAAGGAACGATGGAACGAAGGAACGAAGGAACGAAGGAAAGAAGGATCGAAAGAACGAAGGAACGATGCAACGAAGCAACGAAGGAACGAAGGAACCAAGGAACGAAGGAACGAAGGAACGAAGGAACGAAGGAACGAAGGGACGAAGGAACGAAGGATCGAAAGAACGAAGGAACGAAGCAACGAAGCAACGAAGGAACGAAGGAACGAAGGAACGAAGGAACGAAGGAACGAAGCAATGAAGGAACGAAGGAACGAAGCAAAGAAGGAACGAAGGAACGAAGGAACGACGGAATGAAGGAACGAAGGAACGAAGGAACGAAGGAACGAAGGAACGTAGGAACGAAGGAACGAAGGAACGAAGGAACGAAGGAACGAAGGAACGAAGGAACGAAGGAACGAAGGAACGAAGGGACGAAGGAACGAAGGATCGAAAGAACGAAGGAACGAAGCAACGAAGCAACGAAGGAACGAAGGAACGAAGGAACGAAGCAATGAAGGAACGAAGGAACGAAGCAACGAAGGAACGAAGGAACGAAGGAACGACGGAATGAAGGAACGAAGGAACGAAGGAACGAAGGAACGAAGGAACGTAGGAACGAAGGAACGAAGGAACGAAGGAACGAAGGAACGAAGGAACGAAGGAACGAAGGAACGAAGGAACGAAGGAACGAAGGAACGAAGGAACGAAGGAACGATGGAACGAAGGAACGAAGGAACGAAGGAACGAAGGAAGGAACGAAGGAAGGAAGGAACGAAGGAACGTAGGAACGAAGGAACGTAGGAACGAAGGAACGAAGGAACGAAGGAACGAAGGAACGAAGGTTCGAAGGATCGAAGCAACGAAGGAACGAAGGAACGAAGGAACGAAGGAACGAAGGAACGAAGGAACGAAGGAACGAAGGAACGAAGGAGCGAAGGAACGAAGGAACGAAGGAACGAAGGAACGAAGGAGCGAAGGAACGAAGGAACGAAGGAACGAAGGAGCGAAGGAAGGAAGGGACGAAGGAACGAAGGAAGGAAGGCACGAAGGAACGAAGGAACGAAGGAACGAAGGAAGGAATGAACGAAGGAAGGAAGGAACGACGGAACGAAGGAAAGAAGGAACGACGGAACGAATGAACGAAGGAACGAAGGAACGAAGGAAGGAAGGGACGAAGGAACGAGGGAATGAAGGAAAGAAGGAACGAAGGATCGAAAGAACGAAGGAACGAAGCAAGGAAGGAACGAAGAAACGATGGAACGAAGGAACAAAGGAACGATGGTACGAAGGAACGAAGGAACGAAGGAACGAAGCAACGAGGCAACGAAGGAACGAAGGAACGATGGAACGAAGGAACGAAGGAATGAAGGAACGAAGGAACGAAGGAACGAAGGAACGAAGGAACGAAGGAACGAAGGAACGAAGGAAGGAAGGAACGAAGGAACGAAGGAACGAACGAAGGAACGAAGGAACGAAGGAACGAAGGAACGAAGGAAGGAAGGAACGAAGGAAGGAAGGAACGAAGGAACGAAGGACCGAAGGAAGGAAGGAACGAAGGAACGAAGGAACGAAGGAACGAAGGAACGAAGGAACGAAGGAAGGAAGGAACGAAGCAACGAAGGAAGGAAGGAAGGAAGGAACGAAGGAACGAAGGAAGGAAGGAACAAAGGAACGAAGGACCGAAGGAAGTAAGGAACGAAGGAAGGAAGGAACGAAGGAAGGAAGGAACGAAGGAAGGAAGGAACGAAGGAACGAAGGAACGAAGGAAGGAAGGAACGAAGGAACGAAGGAACGAAGGAAGGAAGGAACGAAGGAAGGAAGGAACGAAGGAACGAAGAAAGGAACGAAGGAACGAAGGAACGAAGGAACGAAGGAACGAAGCAACGAAGGAAGGAAGGAACGAAGGAACGAAGGAACGAAGGAACGAAGGAACGAACGAACGAACGAACGATCGAACGGACGAACGGACGAACGGACGAACGGACGAACGGACGAACGGACGAACGAACGAACGAACGAACGAACGAACGAACGAACGAACGAACGAACGAACGAACGAACGGACGAACGAACGAACGAACGAACGAACGAACGAATGAACGAACGAACGAACGAACGAACGAACGAACGAACGAACGAACGAGCGAACGAACGAACGAACGAACGAACGAAAGTACGAAGGAACGAAGGAACGAAGGAAAGAACGAAGGAACGAACGAACGAACGAACGAAGGAACGAACGAACGAACGAAGGAACGAAGGAACGAAGGAATGAAAGAACGAAGGAACGAAGGAACGAAGGAACGAAGGAACGAAGGAACGAAGGAACGAAGGAATGAAGTAACGAAGGAACGAAGGATCGAAGGAACTATGGAAAGAAGCAAAAAAGCAACGAAGGAACGAAGGAACGTAGGAACGAAGGAACGAAATAACGAAGGAACGAAGGAACGAAGGAACGAAGGAACGAAGGAACGAAGGAACGAAGGAACGAAGGAATGAAGGAACGAAGGATCGAAAGAACGAAGGAACGAAGCAACGAAGCAACGAATGAACGAAGGAACGAAGGAACGAAGGAACGATGCAACGAATGAACGAAGGAACGAAGGAACGAAGGAACGAAGGAACGAAGGAACGAAGGAACGTAGGAACGAAGGAAGGAAGGAAGGAAGGAAGGAAGGAACGAAGGAACGAAGGACCGAAGGAAGGAAGGAACGAAGGAAGGAAGGAACGAAGGAACGGAGGAACGAAGGAAGGAAGGAACGAAGGAACGAAGGAACGAAGGAACGAAGGAACGAAGGATCGAAAGAACGAAGGAACGAAGCAACGAAGCAACGACGGAACGAAGGAACGTAGGAACGAAGGAACGAAGCAACGAAGGAACGAAGGAAGGATGGAACGAAGGAACGAAGGAACGAAGGATCGAAGGAACGAAGCAACGAAGGAACGAAGGAACGAAGGAACGAAGGAACGAAGGAACGAAGGAACAAAGGAACGAAGGAACGAAGGAACGAAGGAACGAAGGAACGAAGGAACGATGGAAGGAAGGACCGAAGGAACGAAGGAACGAAGGAACGAAGGAACGAAGGAACGAAGGAACGAAGGAACGCAGGAACGTAGGAACGAAGGGACGAAGGAACGAAGGAACGAAGGAACGAAGGAACGAAGGAACGAAGGAACGAAGGAACGAAGGAACGAAGGAACGAAGGAACGAAGGAACGAAGGAACGAAGGAACGAAGGAACGAAGGAACGAAGGAACGAAGGAACGAAGGAACGAAGGAAGGAAGGAAGGAAGGAAGGAACGAAGGAAGGAAGGAACGAAGGAACGACGGAACGACGGAACGAAGGAACGAAGGAACGAAGGAACGAAGGAACGAAGGAACGAAGGAACGAAGGAACGAAGGAACGAAGGAACGAAGGAACGATGGAACGAAGGAACGAAGGAACGAAGGAACGAAGGAACGAAGGAACGAAGGAACGAAGGAACGAAGGAACGAGGGAACGAAGGATCGAAGGAACGAAGGAACGAAGGAACGAAGGAACGAAGGAACGAAGGAACGAAGGAACGAAGGTAGGAAGGAACGAAGGAACGAAGGAAGGAAGGAAGGAAGGAACGAAGGAAGGAAGGAACGAAGGAACGAAGGAACGAAGGACCGAAGGAACGAAGGAACGAAGGAACGAAGGAACGAAGGAACGAAGGAACGAAGGAATGAAGGAACGAAGGAACGAAGGAACGAAGGAACGAAGGAACGAAGGAACGAAGGAAGGAATGAACGAAAGATGGAAGGAACGAAGGAACGAAGGAAGGAAGGAACGAAGGAAGGAAGGAAAGAAGGAACGAAGGAACGAAGGAACGAAGGAACGAAGGAACGAAGGAACGAAGGAACGAAGGAAGGAAGGAACGAAGCAACGAAGGAAGGAAGGAAGGAAGGAACGAAGGAACGAAGGAACGAAGGAAGGAAGGAACAAAGGAACGAAGGACCGAAGGAAGGAAGGAACGAAGGAAGGAAGGAACGAAGGAAGGAAGGAACGAAGGAAGGAAGGAACGAAGGAACGAAGGAAGGAAGGAACGAAGGAACGAAGGAACGAAGGAAGGAAGGAACGAAGGAAGGAAGGAACGAAGGAACGAAGAAAGGAACGAAGGAACGAAGGAACGAAGGAACGAAGGAACGAAGCAACGAAGGAAGGAAGGAACGAAGGAACGAAGGAACGAAGGAACGAAGGAACGAACGAACGAACGAACGATCGAACGGACGAACGGACGAACGGACGAACGGACGAACGGACGAACGGACGAACGAACGAACGAACGAACGAACGAACGAACGAACGAACGAACGAACGAACGAACGAACGAACGGACGAACGAACGAACGAACGAACGAACGAACGAATGAACGAACGAACGAACGAACGAACGAACGAACGAACGAACGAACGAACGAACGAACGAGCGAACGAACGAACGAACGAACGAACGAACGTACGAAGGAACGAAGGAACGAAGGAAAGAACGAAGGAACGAACGAACGAACGAACGAAGGAACGAACGAACGAACGAAGGAACGAAGGAACGAAGGAATGAAAGAACGAAGGAACGAAGGAACGAAGGAACGAAGGAACGAAGGAATGAAGTAACGAAGGAACGAAGGATCGAAGGAACTATGGAAAGAAGCAAAAAAGCAACGAAGGAACGAAGGAACGTAGGAACGAAGGAACGAAATAACGAAGGAACGAAGGAACGAAGGAACGAAGGAACGAAGGAACGAAGGAACGAAGGAACGAAGGAATGAAGGAACGAAGGAACGAAGGATCGAAAGAACGAAGGAACGAAGCAACGAAGCAACGAATGAACGAAGGAACGAAGGAACGAAGGAACGATGCAACGAATGAACGAAGGAACGAAGGAACGAAGGAACGAAGGAACGAAGGAACGAAGGAACGTAGGAACGAAGGAAGGAAGGAAGGAAGGAAGGAAGGAACGAAGGAACGAAGGACCGAAGGAAGGAAGGAACGAAGGAAGGAAGGAACGAAGGAACGGAGGAACGAAGGAACGAAGGAACGAAGGAACGAAGGAACGAAGGAACGAAGGAACGAAGGAACGAAGGAACGAAGGAACGAAGGATCGAAAGAACGAAGGAACGAAGCAACGAAGCAACGACGGAACGAAGGAACGTAGGAACGAAGGAACGAAGCAACGAAGGAAGGATGGAACGAAGGAACGAAGGAACGAAGGATCGAAGGAACGAAGCAACGAAGGAACGAAGGAACGAAGGAACGAAGGAACGAAGGAACGAAGGAACAAAGGAACGAAGGAACGAAGGAACGAAGGAACGAAGGAACGAAGGAACGATGGAAGGAAGGAACGAAGGAACGAAGGAACGAAGGAACGAAGGAACGAAGGAACGAAGGAACGAAGGAACGCAGGAACGTAGGAACGAAGGGACGAAGGAACGAAGGAACGAAGGAACGAAGGAACGAAGGAACGAAGGAACGAAGGAACGAAGGAACGAAGGAACGAAGGAACGAAGGAACGAAGGAACGAAGGAACGAAGGAACGAAGGAACGAAGGAACGAAGGAACGAAGGATCGATGGAACGAAGGAACGAAGGAAGGAAGGAAGGAACGAAGGAAGGAAGGAACGAAGGAACGACGGAACGACGGAACGAAGGAACGAAGGAACGAAGGAACGAAGGAACGAAGGAACGAAGGAACGAAGGAACGAAGGAACGATGGAACGAAGGAACGAAGGAACGAAGGAACGAAGGAACGAAGGAACGAAGGAACGAAGGAACGAGGGAACGAAGGATCGAAGGAACGAAGGAACGAAGGAACGAAGGAACGAAGGAACGAAGGAACGAAGGTAGGAAGGAACGAAGGAACGAAGGAAGGAAGGAAGGAAGGAACGAAGGAAGGAAGGAACGAAGGAACGAAGGAACGAAGGACCGAAGGAACGAAGGAACGAAGGAACGAAGGAACGAAGGAACGAAGGAACGAAGGAACGAAGGAACGAAGGAATGAAGGAACGAAGGAACGAAGGAACGAAGGAACGAAGGAACGAAGGAAGGAAGGAACGAAAGAAGGAAGGAACGAAGGAACGAAGGAACGAAGGAAGGAAGGAACGAAGGAAGGAAGGAAAGAAGGAACGAAGGAACGAAGGAACGAAGGAACGAAGGAACGAAGGAACGAAGGAACGAAGGAACGAAGGAACGAATGAACGAAGGAGCGAAGGATCGTAGGAACGAAGGAACGAAGGAACGAAGGAACGAAGGAACGAAGGAACGAAGGAACGAAGGAACGAAGGAACGAAGGAACGAAGGATCGAAAGAACGAAGGAACGAAGCAACGAAGCAACGAAGCAACGAAGGAACGAAGGAACGAAGGAACGAAGGAACGAAGGAACGAAGGAACGAAGGAACGAAGGAACGATGCAACGAAGGAACGAAGGAACGAAGGAACGAAGGATCGAAAGAACGAAGGAACGAAGCAACGAAGGAACGAAGGAACGAAGGAACGAAGGAACGAAGCAACGAAGGAACGAAGCAACGAAGGAACGAAGGAACGAAGGAATGAAGGAACGAAGGAACGAAGGATCGAAGGAACGAAGGAACGAAGGAACGATGGAACGAGGGAACGAAGGAACGAAGGAACGAAGGAACGTAAGAACGAAGGAACGAAGGAACGAAGGAACGAAGGAACGAAGGAACGAAGGAACGAAGGAACGAAGCAACGAAGGAACGAAGGAACGAAGGAACGAAGGAACGAAGGAACGAAGGAACGAAGGAACGATGGAACGAAGGAACGAAGGAACGAAGGAACGTAGGAACGAAGGAACGAAGGAACGAAGGGACGAAGGAACGAAGGAACGAAGGAACGAAGGAACGAAGGAACGAAGGAACGAAGATATGAAGGAACGTAGGAACGAAGGAACGAAGGAACGAAGCAACGAAGGAACGAAGGAACGAAGGAACGAAGGAACGAAGGAACGAAGGAACGAAGGAACGAAGGAACGAAGGAAGGAAGGGACGAAGGAACGAAGGAACGAAGGAAGGAAGGAACGAAGGAAGGAAGGAACGAAGGAAGGAAGGAACGAAGGAACGAAGGAACGAAGGAAATAAGGAAAGAAGGAAGGAAGGAACGAAGGAACGAAGGAAGGAAGGAACGAAGGAAGGAAGGAACGACGGAACGAAGGAAAGAAGGAACGACGGAACGAAGGAACGAAGGAACGAAGGAACGTAGGAACGAAGGAACGAAGGGACGAAGGAACGAAGGAACGAAGGAACGAAGGAACGAAGGAACGAAGGAACGAAGGAACGAAGGAAGGAAGGAAGGAAGGAACGAAGGAACGAAGGAAGGAAGGAACGAAGGAAGGAAGGAAGGAAGGAACGAAGGAACGAAGGAACGACGGAACGAAGGAACGAAGGAACGAAGGAACGAAGGAACGAAGGAACGAAGGAACGATGGAACGAAGGAACGAAGGATCGAAGGAACGAAGGAACGAAGCAACGAAGCAACGAAGGAACGAAGCAACGAAGGAACGAAGGAACGAAGGAACGAAGGAACGAAGCAACGAAGGAACGAAGGAACGAAGCAACGAAGCAACGAAGGAACGAAGGAACGAAGGAACGAAGGAACGAAGCAACGAAGGAATGAAGGAACGAAGGAACGAAGGAACGAAGGAACGAAGGAACGAAGGAACGATGGAACGAAGGAACGAAGGAACGTAGGAACGAAGGAAGGAAGGGACGAAGGAACGAAGGAACGAAGGAAGGAAGGAACGAAGGAAGGAAGGAACGAAGGAAGGAAGGAACGAAGGAACGAAGGAAGGAAGGAAAGAAGGAAGGAAGGAACGAAGGAACGAATTAACGAAGGAAGGAAGGAACGAAGGAAGGAAGGAACGACGGAACGAAGGAAAGAAGGAACGACGGAACGAAGGAACGAAGGAACGAAGGAACGAAGGAACGAAGGAACGAAGGAATGAAGGAACGAAGGATCGAAAGAACGAAGGAAGGAAGCAACGATGCAACGAAGGAACGAAGGAACGAAGGAACGAAGGAACGAAGGAACGAAGGAACGAAGGAACGAAGGAACGAAGCAACGACGGAACGAAGGAACGAAGGAACGATGGAACGAAGGAACGAAGGAACGAAGGAAAGAAGGATCGAAAGAACGAAGGAACGATGCAACGAAGCAACGAAGGAACGAAGGAACCAAGGAACGAAGGAACGAAGGAACGAAGGAACGAAGGAACGAAGGAACGAAGGGACGAAGGAACGAAGGATCGAAAGAACGAAGGAACGAAGCAACGAAGCAACGAAGGAACGAAGGAACGAAGGAACGAAGGAACGAAGCAATGAAGGAACGAAGGAACGAAGCAACGAAGGAACGAAGGAACGAAGGAACGACGGAATGAAGGAACGAAGGAACGAAGGAACGAAGGAACGAAGGAACGTAGGAACGAAGGAACGAAGGAACGAAGGAACGAAGGAACGAAGGAACGAAGGAACGAAGGAACGAAGGAACGAAGGGACGATGGAACGAAGGATCGAAAGAACGAAGGAACGAAGCAACGAAGCAACGAAGGAACGAAGGAACGAAGGAACGAAGGAACGAAGCAATGAAGGAACGAAGGAACGAAGCAACGAAGGAACGAAGGAACGAAGGAACGACGGAATGAAGGAACGAAGGAACGAAGGTACGAAGGAACGAAGGAACGTAGGAACGAAGAAACGAAGGAACGAAGGAACGAAGGAACGAAGGAACGAAGGAACGAAGGAACGAAGGAACGAAGGAACGAAGGAACGAAGGAACGAAGGAACGATGGAACGAAGGAACGAAGGAACGAAGGAACGAAGGAAGGAACGAAGGAAGGAAGGAACGAAGGAACGTAGGAACGAAGGAACGTAGGAACGAAGGAACGAAGGAACGAAGGAACGAAGGAACGAAGGTTCGAAGGATCGAAGCAACGAAGGAACGAAGGAACGAAGGAACGAAGGAACGAAGGAACGAAGGAACGAAGGAACGAAGGAACGAAGGAACGAAGGAGCGAAGGAACGAAGGAACGAAGGAACGAAGGAACGAAGGAACGAAGGAAAGAAGGAACGAAGGAACGAAGGAACGAAGGAACGAAGGAACGAAGGAACGAAGGAGCGAAGGAAGGAAGGAACGAAGGAACGAAGGAACGAAGGAGCGAAGGAAGGAAGGGACGAAGGAACGAAGGAAGGAAGGAACGAAGGAACGAAGGAACGAATGAAGGAAGGAATGAAGGAAGGAAGGAACGAAGGAACGAAGGAACGAAGGAACGAAGGAAGGAATGAACGAAGGAAGGAAGGAACGACGGAACGAAGGAAAGAAGGAACGACGGAACGAATGAACGAAGGAACGAAGGAACGAAGGAAGGAAGGGACGAAGGAACGAGGGAATGAAGGAAAGAAGGAACGAAGGATCGAAAGAACGAAGGAACGAAGCAAGGAAGGAACGAAGAAACGAAGGAACGAAGGAACAAAGGAACGAAGGTACGAAGGAACGAAGGAACGAAGGAACGAAGCAACGAGGCAACGAAGGAACGAAGGAACGATGGAACGAAGGAACGAAGGAATGAAGGAACGAAGGAACGAAGGAACGAAGGAACGAAGGAACGAAGGAACGAAGGAACGAAGGAACGAAGGAACGAAGGAACGAAGGAGCGAAGGAACGAAGGAACGAAGGAACGAAGGAACGAAGGAACGAAGGAACGAAGGAACGAAGGAACGAAGGAACGAAGGAACGAAGGAACGAAGGAACGAAGGAACGAAGGAACGAAGGAACGAAGGAACGAAGGAAGGAAGGAACGAAGGAACGACGGAACGAAGGAACGAAGGAACGAAGGAACGAAGGAACGAAGGAACGAAGGAACGAAGGAACGAAGGAACGAAGGAAGGAAGGAACGAAGGAAGGAACGAAGGAAGGAAGGAACGACGGAACGACGGAACGACGGAACGAAGGAACGAAGGAACGAAGGAACGAAGGAACGAAGGAACGAAGGAACGAAGGAACGAAGGAACGAAGGAACGAAGGAACGATGGAACGAAGGAACGAAGGAACGAAGGAACGAAGGAACGAAGGAACGAAGGAACGAAGGAACGAAGGAACGAGGGAACGAAGGATCGAAGGAACGAAGGAACGAAGGAACGAAGGAACGAAGGAACGAAGGAACGAAGGAACGAAGGAACGAAGGTAGGAAGGAACGAAGGAACGAAGGAAGGAAGGAAGGAAGGAACGAAGGAAGGAAGGAACGAAGGAACGAAGGAACGAAGGACCGAAGGAACGAAGGAACGAAGGAACGAAGGAACGAAGGAACGAAGAAACGAAGGAACGAAGGAACGAAGGAACGTAGGAACGAAGGAACGAAGGAACGAAGGGACGAAGGAACGAAGGAACGAAGGAACGAAGGAACGAAGAAACGAAGGAACGAAGGAACGAAGGAACGAAGGAACGAAGGAACGAAGGAACGAAGGAAGGAAGGAACGAAGGTAGGAAGGAACGAAGGAACGAAGGAACGAAGGAAGGAAGGAACGAAGGAACGAAGGAACGAAGGAACGACGTAACGAAGGAACGAAGGAACGAAAGAACGAAGGAACGAAGGAACGAAGGAACGAAGGAACGAAGGAACGAAGGAACGAAGGAACGAAGGAACGAAGGAACGAAGGAACGAAGGAACGAAGGAACTAGGGAACGAAGGAACGAAGGAACGAAGGAACGAAGCAACGAAGTAACGAAGCAACGAAGCAATGAAGGAATGAAGGAACGAAGGAACGAAGGAACGAAGGAACGAAGGAACGAAGGAACGAAGGAACGAAGGAACGAAGGAACGAAGGAACGAAGGAACGAAGGAACGAAGGAACGAAGGAACGAAGGAACGAAGGAACGAAGGAACGAAGGAACGAAGGAACGAAGGAACGAAGGAACGAAGGACCGAAGGAAAGAAGGAACGAAGGAACGAAGGAACGAAGGAACGAAGGAACGAAGGAACGAAGGAACGAAGGAACGTAGGAACGAAGGAACGAAGGAACGAAGGGCCGAAGGAACGAAGGAACGAAGGAACGAAGGAACGGAGGAACGGAGGAACGAAGGAACGAAGGAACGAAGGAAAGAAGGAACTAAGGAAGGAAGGAAGGAAGGAACAAACGAACGAAGGAACGAAGGAAGGAAGGAACGAAGAAAGGAAGGAACGAAGGAACGAAGGAACGACGGAACGAAGGAACGAAGGAACGAAGGAACGAAGGAACGAAGGAACGATGGAACGAAGGAACGAAGAAACGAAGGATCGAAGGAACGAAGGAACGAAGCAACGAAGCAACGAAGGAACGAAGCAACGAAGGAACGAAGCAACGAAGGAACGAAGGAACGAAGGAACGAAGGAACGAAGGAACGAAGCAACGAAGGAACGAAGGAACGAAGCAACGAAGCAACGAAGGAACGAAGGAACGAAGGAACGAAGGAACGAAGGAACGAAGCAACGAAGGAACGAAGGAACGAAGGAACGAAGGAACGAACGAACGAAGGAACGATGGAACGAAGGAACGAAGGAACGAAGGAACGTAGGAACGAAGGAACGAAGGGACGAAGGAACGAAGGAACGAAGGAACGAAGGAACGAAGGAACGAAGGAACGAAGGGACGAAGGAACGAAGGAACGAAGGAACGAAGGAACGAAGGAACGAAGATACGAAGGAACGTAGGAACGAAGGAACGAAGGAACGAAGGAACGAAGGAACGAAGGAACGAAGGAACGAAGGAACGAAGGAACGAAGGAACGAAGGAACGAAGGAACGAAGGAAGGAAGGAACGAAGGAACGAAGGAACGAAGGGAGGAAGGGACGAAGGAACGAAGGAACGAAGGAAGGAAGGAACGAAGGAAGGAAGGAACGAAGGAAGGAAGGAACGAAGGAACGAAGGAATGAAGGAAGGAAGGAACGAAGGAAGGAAGGAAGGAAGGAACGAAGGAAGGAAGGAACGACGGAACGAAGGAAAGAAGGAACGACGGAACGAAGGAACGATGGAACGAAGGAACGAAGGAACGAAGGAACGAAGTAACGAAGGAAGGAAGGAACGAAGGAACGAACGAACGAACGAACGAACGAAGGAACGAAGGAACGAAGGAAGGAAGGAACGAAGGAAGGAAGGAACGAAGGAACGAAGGAAGGAAGGAACGAAGGAACGAAGGAACGAAGGAACGAAGGAACGAAGTAAGGAAGGAAGGAAGGAACGAAGGAAGGAAGGAACGAAGGAAGGAAGGAACGAAGGAACGAAGCAACGAAGGAACGAAGGAACGAAGGAACGAAGGAACGAAGGAACGAAGGAACGAAGGAACGAAGCAACGAAGCAACGAAGGAACGAAGGAACGAATGAACGAAGGAACGAAGGAACGAAGGAACGAAGGAACGAAGGAAAGAAGGAAAGAAGGAACGAAGGAACGAAGGAACGAAGGAACGAAGGAACGAAGGAACGAAGGAAGGAAGGAACGAAGGAACGAAGGAACGAAGGAACGAAGGAACGAAGGAACGAAGGAACGAAGGAACGAAGGCAGGAAGGAACGAAGGAACGAAGGAAGGAAGGAAGGAAGGAAGGAAGGAACGAAGAAACGAAGGAACGAAGGAACGAAGGACCGAAGGAACGAAGGAACGAAGGAACGTAGGAACGAAGGAACGAAGGAACGAAGGAACGAAGGAACGAAGGAACGAAGGAACGAAGGAACGAAGGAACGAAGGAACGATGGAACGAAGGAACGAAGGAACGAAGGAACGAATGAACGAAGGAAGGAAGGAATGAAGGAAGGAAGGAACGAAGGAACGAAGGAACGAAGGAAGGAACGAAGGAAGGAAGGAACGAAGGAACGAAGGAACGAAGGAACGAAGGAACGAAGGATCGAAGGAACGAAGGAACGAAGGAACGAGGGAACGAAGGAACGAAGGATCGAAGGAACGAAGGAACGAAGCAACGAAGCAACGAAGCAACGAAGGAACGAAGCAACGAAGGAACGAAGGAACGAAGGAACGTAGGAACGAAGGAACGAAGCAACGAAGGAACGAAGCAACGAAGGAACGAAGGAACGAAGGAACGAAGAAACGAAGGAACGAAGGAACGAAGGAACGAAGGAACGAAGGAACGAAGGAACGAAGGAAGGAAGGAAGGAAGGAACGAAGGAACGAAGGAACGAAGGAACGAAGGAACGAAGGAACGAAGGAACGAAGGAACGAAGGAACGAAGGAACGAAGGAACGAAGGAACGAAGTAACGAAGGAACGAAGGAACGAAGAAACGAAGGAACGAAGAAACGAAGGAACGAAGGAACGAAGGAACGAAGGAACGAAGGAACAAAGGAACGAAGGAACGAAGGAACGAAGGAACGAAGGAACGAAGGAACGAAGGAACGAAGGAACGAAGGAACGATGGAACGAAGGAACGAAGGAACGAAGGAACGTAGGAACGATGGAACGAAGGAACGAAGGGACGAAGGAACGAAGGAACGAAGGAACGAAGGAACGAAGGAACGAAGGAACGAAGATATGAAGGAACGTAGGAACGAAGGAACGAAGGAACGAAGCAACGAAGGAACGAAGGAACGAAGGAACGAAGGAACGAAGGAACGAAGGAACGAAGGAACGAAGGAAGGAAGGGACGAAGGAACGAAGGAACGAAGGAAGGAAGGAACGAAGGAAGGAAGGAACGAAGGAAGGAAGGAACGAAGGAACGAAGGAACGAAGGAAATAAGGAAAGAAGGAAGGAAGGAACGAAGGAACGAAGGAAGGAAGGAACGAAGGAAGGAAGGAACGACGGAACGAAGGAAAGAAGGAACGACGGAACGAAGGAACGAAGGAACGAAGGAACGAAGGAACGTAGGAACGAAGGAACGAAGGGACGAAGGAACGAAGGAACGAAGGAACGAAGGAACGAAGGAACGAAGGAACGAAGGAACGAAGGAAGGAAGGAACGAAGGAAGGAAGGAACGAAGGAACGAAGGAAGGAAGGAACGAAGGAAGGAAGGAAGGAAGGAACGAAGGAACGAAGGAACGAAGGAACGAAGGAACGACGGAACGAAGGAACGAAGGAACGAAGGAACGAAGGAACGAAGGAACGAAGGAACGATGGAACGAAGGAACGAAGGAACGAAGGATCGAAGGAACGAAGGAACGAAGCAACGAAGCAACGAAGGAACGAAGCAACGAAGGAACGAAGGAACGAAGGAACGAAGGAACGAAGCAACGAAGGAACGAAGCAACGAAGCAACGAAGGAACGAAGGAACGAAGGAACGAAGGAACGAAGGAACGAAGCAACGAAGGAATGAAGGAACGAAGGAACGAAGGAACGAAGGAACGAAGGAACGAAGGAACGAAGGAACGATGGAACGAAGGAACGAAGGAACGAAGGAACGAAGGAACGAAGGGACGAAGGAACGAAGGAACGAAGGAACGAAGGAACGAAGAAACGAAGGAACGAAGGAACGAAGATATGAAGGATCGTAGGAACGACGGAACGAAGGAACGAAGGAACGAAGGAACGAAGGAACGAAGGAACGAAGGAACGAAGGAACGAAGGAACGAAGGAACGAAGGAAGGAAGGAACGAAGGAACGAAGGAACGAAGGAAGGAAGGGACGAAGGAACGAAGGAACGAAGGAAGGAAGGAACGAAGGAAGGAAGGAACGAAGGAAGGAAGGAACGAAGGAACGAAGGAACGAAGGAAAGAAGGAAGGAAGGAACGAAGGAACGAATTAACGAAGGAAGGAAGGAACGAAGGAAGGAAGGAACGACGGAACGAAGGAAAGAAGGAACGACGGAACGAAGGAACGAAGGAACGAAGGAACGAAGGAACGAAGGAATGAAGGAACGAAGGATCGAAAGAACGAAGGAAGGAAGCAACGAAGCAACGAAGGAACGAAGGAACGAAGGAACGAAGGAACGAAGGAACGAAGGAACGAAGGAACGAAGGAACGAAGCAACGACGGAACGAAGGAACGAAGGAACGATGGAACGAAGGAACGAAGGAACGAAGGAAAGAAGGATCGAAAGAACGAAGGAACGATGCAACGAAGCAACGAAGGAACGAAGGAACGAAGGAACCAAGGAACGAAGGAACGAAGGAACGAAGGAACGAAGGAACGAAGGAACGAAGGGACGAAGGAACGAAGGATCGAAAGAACGAAGCAACGAAGCAACTAAGGAACGAAGGAACGAAGGAACGAAGGAACGAAGGAACGAAGCAATGAAGGAACGAAGGAACGAAGCAACGAAGGAACGAAGGAACGAAGGAACGACGGAATGAAGGAACGAAGGAACGAAGGAACGAAGGAACGAAGGAACGAAGGAACGAAGGAACGAAGGAACGAAGGAACGAAGGAACGAAGGAACGATGGAACGAAGGAACGAAGGAACGAAGGGACGAAGGATCGAAGGATCGAAAGAACGAAGGAACGAAGCAACGAAGCAACGAAGGAACGAAGGAACGAAGGAACGAAGGAACGAAGGAACGAAGCAATGAAGGAACGAAGGAACGAAGCAACGAAGGAACGAAGGAACGAAGGAACGACGGAATGAAGGAACGAAGGAACGAAGGAACGAAGGAACGAAGGAACGTAGGAACGAAGGAACGAAGGAACGAAGGAACGAAGGAACGAATGAACGAAGGAACGAAGGAACGAAGGAACGAAGGAACGAAGGAACGAAGGAACGAAGGAACGAAGGAACGAAGGAACGAAGGAAGGAACGAAGGAAGGAAGGAACGAAGGAACGTAGGAACGAAGGAACGAAGGAACGAAGGAACGAAGGTTCGAACGATCGAAGCAACGAAGGAACGAAGGAACGAAGGAACGAAGGAACGAAGGAACGAAGGAACGAAGGAACGAAGGAGCGAAGGAACGAAGGAACGAAGGAACGAAGGAACGAAGGAACGAAGGAACGAAGGAACGAAGGAACGAAGGAACGAAGGAACGAAGGAACGAAGGAACGAAGGAACGAAGGAACGAAGGAACGAAGGAACGAAGGAACGAAGGAACGAAGGAACGAAGGAAGGAAGGAACGAAGGAACGACGGAACGAAGGAACGAAGGAACGAAGGAACGAAGGAACGAAGGAACGAAGGAACGAAGGAACGAAGGAACGAAGGAAGGAAGGAAGGAAGGAAGGAACGAAGGAAGGAAGGAACGAAGGAACGACGGAACGACGGAACGAAGGAACGAAGGAACGAAGGAACGAAGGAACGAAGGAACGAAGGAACGAAGGAACGAAGGAACGAAGGAACGAAGGAACGATGGAACGAAGGAACGAAGGAACGAAGGAACGAAGGAACGAAGGAACGAAGGAACGAAGGAACGAAGGAAAGAGGGAACGAAGGATCGAAGGAACGAAGGAACGAAGGAACGAAGGAACGAAGGAACGAAGGATCGAAGGAACGAAGGTAGGAAGGAACGAAGGAACGAAGGAAGGAAGGAAGGAAGGAACGAAGGAAGGAAGGAACGAAGGAACGAAGGAACGAAGGACCGAAGGAACGAAGGAACGAAGGAACGAAGGAACGAAGGAACGAAGGAACGAAGGAACGAAGGAACGAAGGAATGAAGGAACGAAGGAACGAAGGAACGAAGGAACGAAGGAACGAAGGAACGAAGGAAGGAATGAACGAAAGAAGGAAGGAACGAAGGAACGAAGGAAGGAAGGAACGAAGGAAGGAAGGAAAGAAGGAACGAAGGAACGAAGGAACGAAGGAACGAAGGAACGAAGGAACGAAGGAACGAAGGAACGAAGGAACGAATGAACGAAGGAGCGAAGGATCGTAGGAACGAAGGAACGAAGGAACGAAGGAACGAAGGAACGAAGGAACGAAGGAACGAAGGAACGAAGGAACGAAGGATCGAAAGAACGAAGGAACGAAGCAACGAAGCAACGAAGCAACGAAGGAACGAAGGAACGAAGGAACGAAGGAACGAAGGAACGAAGGAACGAAGGAACGAAGGAACGATGCAACGAAGGAACGAAGGAACGAAGGAACGAAGGAACGAAGGAACGAAGGAACGAAGGAACGAAGGCAGGAAGGAACGAAGGAACGAAGGAAGGAAGGAAGGAAGGAAGGAAGGAACGAAGAAACGAAGGAACGAAGGAACGAAGGACCGAAGGAACGAAGGAACGAAGGAACGTAGGAACGAAGGAACGAAGGAACGAAGGAACGAAGGAACGAAGGAACGAAGGAACGAAGTAACGAAGGAACGAAGGAACGAAGAAACGAAGGAACGAAGGAACGAAGGAACGTAGGAACGAAGGAACGAAGGAACGAAGGGACGAAGGAACGAAGGAACGAAGGAACGAAGGAACGAAGAAACGAAGGAACGAAGGAACGAAGGAACGAAGGAACGAAGGAACGAAGGAACGAAGGAAGGAAGGAACGATGGTAGGAAGGAACGAATGAACGAAGGAACGAAGGAAGGAAGGAACGAAGGAACGAAGGAACGAAGGAACGACGTAACGAAGGAACGAAGGAACGAAAGAACGAAGGAACGAAGGAACGAAGGAACGAAGGAACGAAGGAACGAAGGAACGAAGGAACGAAGGAACGAAGGAACGAAGGAACGAAGGAACGAAGGAACTAGGGAACGAAGGAACGAAGGAACGAAGGAACGAAGCAACGAAGTAACGAAGCAACGAAGCAATGAAGGAATGAAGGAACGAAGGAACGAAGGAACGAAGGAACGAAGGAACGAAGGAACGAAGGAACGAAGGAACGAAGGAACGAAGGAACGAAGGAACGAAGGAACGAAGGAACGAAGGAACGAAGGAACGAAGGAACGAAGGAACGAAGGAACGAAGGAACGAAGGAACGAAGGAACGAAGGAACGAAGGACCGAAGGAAAGAAGGAACGAAGGAACGAAGGAACGAAGGAACGAAGGAACGAAGGAACGAAGGAACGAAGGAACGTAGGAACGAAGGAACGAAGGAACGAAGGGCCGAAGGAACGAAGGAACGAAGGAACGAAGGAACGGAGGAACGGAGGAACGAAGGAACGAAGGAACGAAGGAACGAAGGAACGAAGGAACGAAGGAACGAAGGAACGAAGGAACGAAGGAACGAAGGAACGAAGGAACGAAGGAACGAAGGAACGAAGGAACGAAGGAACGAAGGAACGAAGGAACGAAGGACCGAAGGAAAGAAGGAACGAAGGAACGAAGGAACGAAGGAACGAAGGAACGAAGGAACGAAGGAACGAAGGAACGTAGGAACGAAGGAACGAAGGAACGAAGGGCCGAAGGAACGAAGGAACGAAGGAACTAGGGAACGAAGGAACGAAGGAACGAAGGAACGAAGCAACGAAGTAACGAAGCAACGAAGCAATGAAGGAATGAAGGAACGAAGGAACGAAGGAACGAAGGAACGAAGGAACGAAGGAACGAAGGAACGAAGGAACGAAGGAACGAAGGAACGAAGGAACGAAGGAACGAAGGAACGAAGGAACGAAGGAACGAAGGAACGAAGGAACGAAGGAACGAAGGAACGAAGGAACGAAGGAACGAAGGAACGAAGGACCGAAGGAAAGAAGGAACGAAGGAACGAAGGAACGAAGGAACGAAGGAACGAAGGAACGAAGGAACGAAGGAACGTAGGAACGAAGGAACGAAGGAACGAAGGGCCGAAGGAACGAAGGAACGAAGGAACGAAGGAACGGAGGAACGGAGGAACGAAGGAACGAAGGAACGAAGGAAAGAAGGAACTAAGGAAGGAAGGAAGGAAGGAACAAACGAACGAAGGAACGAAGGAAGGAAGGAACGAAGAAAGGAAGGAACGAAGGAACGACGGAACGAAGGAACGAAGGAACGAAGGAACGAAGGAACGAAGGAACGATGGAACGAAGGAACGAAGAAACGAAGGATCGAAGGAACGAAGGAACGAAGCAACGAAGCAACGAAGGAACGAAGCAACGAAGGAACGAAGCAACGAAGGAACGAAGGAACGAAGGAACGAAGGAACGAAGGAACGAAGCAACGAAGGAACGAAGGAACGAAGCAACGAAGCAACGAAGGAACGAAGGAACGAAGGAACGAAGGAACGAAGGAACGAAGCAACGAAGGAACGAAGGAACGAAGGAACGAAGGAACGAACGAACGAAGGAACGATGGAACGAAGGAACGAAGGAACGAAGGAACGTAGGAACGAAGGAACGAAGGGACGAAGGAACGAAGGAACGAAGGAACGAAGGAACGAAGGAACGAAGGAACGAAGGGACGAAGGAACGAAGGAACGAAGGAACGAAGGAACGAAGGAACGAAGATACGAAGGAACGTAGGAACGAAGGAACGAAGGAACGAAGGAACGAAGGAACGAAGGAACGAAGGAACGAAGGAACGAAGGAACGAAGGAACGAAGGAACGAAGGAACGAAGGAAGGAAGGAACGAAGGAACGAAGGAACGAAGGAACGAAGGAACGAAGGGAGGAAGGGACGAAGGAACGAAGGAACGAAGGAAGGAAGGAACGAAGGAAGGAAGGAACGAAGGAAGGAAGGAACGAAGGAACGAAGGAATGAAGGAACGAAGGAACGAAGGAAGGAAGGAAGGAAGGAACGAAGGAAGGAAGGAACGACGGAACGAAGGAAAGAAGGAACGACGGAACGAAGGAACGATGGAACGAAGGAACGAAGGAACGAAGGAACGAAGTAACGAAGGAAGGAAGGAACGAAGGAACGAACGAACGAACGAACGAACGAAGGAACGAAGGAACGAAGGAAGGAAGGAACGAAGGAAGGAAGGAACGAAGGAACGAAGGAAGGAAGGAACGAAGGAACGAAGGAACGAAGGAACGAAGGAACGAAGTAAGGAAGGAACGAAGGAAGGAAGGAACGAAGGAAGGAAGGAACGAAGGAAGGAAGGAACGAAGGAACGAAGCAACGAAGGAACGAAGGAACGAAGGAACGAAGGAACGAAGGAACGAAGGAACGAAGGAACGAAGCAACGAAGGAACGAAGGAACGAATGAACGAAGGAACGAAGGAACGAAGGAACGAAGGAACGAAGGAAAGAAGGAAAGAAGGAACGAAGGAACGAAGGAACGAAGGAACGAAGGAACGAAGGAACGAAGGAACGAAGGAACGAAGGAACGAAGGAACGAAGGAACGAAGGAACGAAGGAACGAAGGAACGAAGGCAGGAAGGAACGAAGGAACGAAGGAAGGAAGGAAGGAAGGAACGAAGAAACGAAGGAACGAAGGAACGAAGGACCGAAGGAACGAAGGAACGAAGGAACGTAGGAACGAAGGAACGAAGGAACGAAGGAACGAAGGAACGAAGGAACGAAGGAACGAAGGAACGAAGGAACGAAGGAACGATGGAACGAAGGAACGAAGGAACGAAGGAACGAATGAACGAAGGAAGGAAGGAATGAAGGAAGGAAGGAACGAAGGAACGAAGGAACGAAGGAAGGAAGGAACGAAGGAAGGAAGGAACGAAGGAACGAAGGAACGAAGGAACGAAGGAACGAAGGATCGAAGGAACGAAGGAACGAAGGAACGAGGGAACGAAGGAACGAAGGATCGAAGGAACGAAGGAACGAAGCAACGAAGCAACGAAGCAACGAAGGAACGAAGCAACGAAGGAACGAAGGAACGAAGGAACGTAGGAACGAAGGAACGAAGCAACGAAGGAACGAAGCAACGAAGGAACGAAGGAACGAAGAAACGAAGGAACGAAGGAACGAAGGAACGAAGGAACGAAGGAACGAAGGAACGAAGGAAGGAAGGAAGGAAGGAACGAAGGAACGAAGGAACGAAGGAACGAAGGAACGAAGGAACGAAGGAACGAAGGAACGAAGGAACGAAGGAACGAAGGAACGAAGGAACGAAGGAACGAAGTAACGAAGGAACGAAGGAACGAAGAAACGAAGGAACGAAGAAACGAAGGAACGAAGGAACGAAGGAACGAAGGAACGAAGGAACAAAGGAACGAAGGAACGAAGGAACGAAGGAACGAAGGAATGAAGGATCGAGAGAACGAAGGAACGAAGCAACGAAGCAACGAAGGAACGAAGGAACGAAGGAACGATGGAACGAAGGAACGAAGCAACGAAGCAACGAAGGAACGAAGGAACGTAGGAACGAAGCAACGAAGGAACGAAGCAACGAAGGAACGAAGGAACGAAGGAACGAAGGAACGAAGGAACGAAGGAACGAAGGAACGAAGGAACGAAGGAGCGAAGGAACGAAGGAAGGAAGGAACGCAGGAACGAAGGAACGAAGGAACGAAGGAACGAAGGAACGAAGCAACGAAGTAACGAAGCAATGAAGCAATGAAGGAATGAAGGAACGAAGGAACGAAGGAACGAAGGAACGAAGGAACGAAGGAACGAAGGAACGAAGGAACGAAGGAACGAAGGAACGAAGGAACGAAGGAACGAAGGAACGAAGGAACGAAGGACCGAAGGAACGAAGGAACGAAGGAACGAAGGAACGAAGGAACGAAGGAACGAAGGAACGAAGGAACGAAGGAACGTAGGAACGAAGGAACGAAGGGCCGAAGGAACGAAGGAACTAAGGAAGGAAGGAACAAAGGAACGAAGGAAGGAAGGAACGAAGAAAGGAAGGAACGAAGGAACGAAGGAACGACGGAACGAAGGAACGAAGGAACGAAGGAACGAAGGAACGAAGGAACGAAGGAACGATGGAACGAAGGAACGAAGGATCGAAGGAACGAAGGAACGTAGCAACGAAGCAACGAAGGAACGAAGCAACGAAGGAACGAAGGAACGAAGGAACGAAGGAACGAAGCAACGAAGGAACGAAGGAACGAAGCAACGAAGGAACGAAGGAACGAAGGAACGAAGGAACGAAGGAACGAAGCAACGAAGGAACGAAGGAACGAAGGAACGAAGGAACGAAGGAACGAAGGAACGAAGGAAGGAAGGAACGAAGGAAGGAAGGAACGAAGGAACGAAGGAAGGAAGGAACGAAGGAACGAAGGAACGAAGGAACGAAGTAAGGAAGGAACGAAGGAAGGAAGGAACGAAGGAAGGAAGGAACGAAGGAAGGAAGGAACGAAGGAACGAAGCAACGAAGGAACGAAGGAACGAAGGAACGAAGGAACGAAGGAACGAAGGAACGAAGGAACGAAGCAACGAAGGAACGAAGGAACGAATGAACGAAGGAACGAAGGAACGAAGGAACGAAGGAACGAAGGAAAGAAGGAAAGAAGGAACGAAGGAACGAAGGAACGAAGGAACGAAGGAACGAAGGAACGAAGGAAGGAAGGAACGAAGGATCGAAGGAACGAAGGAACGCAGGAACGAGGGAACGAAGGAACGAAGGAACGACGGAACGAAGGAACGAAAGAACGAAGGAACGAAGGAACGAAGGATCGAAAGAACGAAGGAACGAAGCAACGAAGCAACGAAGGAACGAAGGCACGAAGGAACGAAGGAACGAAGCAACGAAGGAACGAAGGAACGTAGCAACGAAGGAACGAAGGAACGAAGGAACGAAGGAACGAAGGAACGCAGGAACGAAGGAACGAAGGAACGAAGGAACGAAGGAATGACGGAACGTAGGAACGAAGGAACGAAGGAACGAAGGGACGAAGGAACGAAGGAACGAAGGAACGAAGCAACGAAGCAACGAAGGAACGAAGGCACGAAGGAACGAAGGAACGAAGCAACGAAGGAACGAAGGAACGTAGCAACGAAGGAACGAAGGAACGAAGGAACGAAGGAACGAAGGAACGAA
This sequence comes from Rhimphoctona megacephalus, assembly GCA_963989365.1. Classification (NCBI taxonomy): domain Eukaryota; kingdom Metazoa; phylum Arthropoda; class Insecta; order Hymenoptera; family Ichneumonidae; genus Rhimphoctona; species Rhimphoctona megacephalus. The sequence goes on along the minus strand of CAXDIM010000198.1, from coordinate 1,418,591 downwards.
GGAGCGAAGGAGCGAAGGAACGAAGGAACGAAGGAACGAAGGAACGAAAGAACGAAGGAACGAAGGAAGGAAGGAACGAAGGAACGAAGGAACGAAGGAACGAAGGAACGAAGGAACGAAGGAACGTAGGAACGAAGGAACGAAGAAACGAAGGAACGAAGGGACGAAGGAACGAAGGAACGAAGGATCGAAGGAACGAAGAAACGAAGGAACGAAGGAACGAAGGAACGAAGGAACGAAGGAACGAAGGAACGAAGGAAGGAAGGAACGAAGGTAGGAAGGAACGAAGGAACGAAGGAAGGAAGGATCGAAGGAACGAAGGAACGAAGGAACGACGTAACGAAGGAACGAAGGAACGACGTAACGAAGGAACGAAGGAACGAAGGAACGAAGGAACGAAGGAACGGAGGAACGAAGGAACGAAGGAACGATGGAACGAAGGAACGAAGGAACGAAGGAACGAAGGAACGAAGGAACGAAGGAACGAGGGAACGAAGGAACGAAGGAACGAAGGAACGAAGCAACAAAGTAACGAAGCAATGAAGCAATGAAGGAATGAAGGAACGAAGGAACGAAGGAACGAAGGAACGAAGGAACGAAGGAACGAAGGAACGAAGGAACGAAGGAACGAAGGAACGAAGGAACGAAGCAACGAAGGAACGAAGGAACGAAGGAACGAAGGAACGAAGGAACGAAGGAACGAAGGAACGAAGGAACGAAGGAACGAAGCAACGAAGGAACGAAGGAACGAAGGAACGAAGGAACGAAGGAACGAACGAACGAAGAACGATGGAACGAAGGAACGAAGGAACGAAGGAACGAAGGAACGAAGGAACGAAGGAACGAAGGACCGAAGGAAAGAAGGAACGAAGGAACGAAGGAACGAAGGAACGAAGGAAAGAAGGAACGAAGGAACGAAGGAACGTAGGAACGAAGGAACGAAGGAACGAAGGGCCGAAGGAACGAAGGAACGAAGGAACGAAGGAACGGAGGAACGAAGGAACGAAGGAACGAAGGAACGGAGGAACGAAGGAACGAAGGAACGAAGGAAAGAAGGAACTAAGGAAGGAAGGAACAAAGGAATGAAGGAACGAAGGAAGGAAGGAACGAAGAAAGGAAGGAACGAAGGAACGAAGGAACGACGTAACGAAGGAACGAAGGAACGAAGGAACGAAGGAACGAAGGAACGAAGGAACGATGGAACGAAGGAACGAAGGAACGAAGGATCGAAGGAACGAAGGAACGAAGCAACGAAGCAACGAAGGAACGAAGCAACGAAGGAACGAAGGAACGAAGGAACGAAGGAACGAAGGAACGAAGCAACGAAGGAACGAAGGAACGAAGGAACGAAGCAACGAAGGAACGAAGGAACGAAGGAACGAAGGAACGAAGGAACGAACGAACGAAGGAACGAAGGAACGATGGAACGAAGGAACGAAGGAACGAAGGAACGTAGGAACGAAGGAACGAAGGAACGAAGGGACGAAGGAACGAAGGAAAGAAGGAACGAAGGAACGAAGGAACGAAGGAACGAAGGAACGAAGGGACGAAGGAACGAAGGAACGAAGGAACGAAGGAACGAAGGAACGAAGATACGAAGGAACGTAGGAACGAAGGAACGAAGGAACGAAGGAACGAAGGAACGAAGGAACGAAGGAACGAAGGAACGAAGGAAGGAAGGAACGAAGGAACGAAGGAAGGAAGGGACGAAGGAACGAAGGAAGGAAGGAACGAAGGAAGGAAGGAACGAAGGAACGAAGGAACGAAGGAACGAAGGAATGAAGGAAGGAAGGAACGAAGGAACGAAGGAAGGAAGGAAGGAAGGAACGAAGGAAGGAAGGAACGACGGAACGAAGGAAAGAAGGAACGACGGTATGAAGGAACGATGGAACGAAGGAACGAAGGAACGAAGGAACGAAGGAACGAAGGAAGGAAGGAACGAAGGAAGGAAGGAACGAAGGAATGTAGGAAGCAAGGAACGAAGGAAGGAAGGAACGAAGGAACGAAGGAACGAAGGAACGAAGTAAGGAAGGAACGAAGGAAGGAAGGAACGAAGGAAGGAAGGAACGAAGGAAGGAAGGAACGAAGGAACGAAGCAACGAAGGAACGAAGGAACGAAGGAACGAAGGAACGAAGGAACGAAGGAACGAAGGAACGAAGGAAAGAAGGAACGAAGGAACGAAGGAACGAAGGAACGACGCAACGAAGGAACGAAGGAACGAATGAACGAAGGAACGAAGGAATGAAGGAAAGAAGGAAAGAAGGAACGAAGGAACGAAGGAACGAAGGAACGAAGGAACGAAGGAAGGAAGGAACGAAGGAACGAAGGAACGAAGGAACGAAGGAACGAAGGAACGAAGGCAGGAAGGAACGAAGGAACGAAGGAACGAAGGAAGGAAGGAAGGAAGGAACGAAGAAACGAAGGAACGAAGGAACGAAGGACCGAAGGAACGAAGGAACGAAGGAACGTAGGAACGAAGGAACGAAGGAACGAAGGAACGAAGGAACAAAGGAACGAAGGAACGAAGGAACCAAGGAACGAAGGAACGAAGGAACGAAGGAACGATGGAACGAAGGAACGAAGGAACGAAGGAACGAAGGAACGAATGAACGAAGGAAGGAAGGAACGAAGGAAGGAAGGAACGAAGGAACGAAGGAACGAAGGAACGAAGGAAGGAAGGAACGAAGGAACGAAGGAACGAAGGAACGAAGGAACGAAGGATCGAAGGAACGAAGGAACGAAGGAACGAGGTAACGAAGGAACGAAGGATCGAAGGAACGAAGGAACGAAGCAACGAAGCAACGAAGCAACGAAGGAACGAAGCAACGAAGGAACGAAGGAACGAAGGAACGTAGGAACGAAGGAACGAAGCAACGAAGGAACGAAGCAACGAAGGAACGAAGGAACGAAGAAACGAAGGAACGAAGGAACGAAGGAACGAAGGAACGAAGGAACGAAGGAACGAAGGAAGGAAGGAAGGAAGGAACGAAGGAAGGAAGGAACGAAGGAACGAAGGAACGAAGGAACGAAGGAACGAAGGAATGAAGGATCGAAAGAACGAAGGAACGAAGCAACGAAGCAACGAAGGAACGAAGGAACGAAGGAACGAAGGAACGAAGGAACGAAGCAACGAAGCAACGAAGGAACGAAGGAACGTAGGAACGAAGCAACGAAGGAACGAAGCAACGAAGGAACGAAGGAAAGAAGGAACGAAGGAACGAAGGAACGAAGGAACGAAGGAACGAAGGAGCGAAGGATCGAAGGAAGGAAGGAACGCAGGAACGAAGGAACGAAGGAACGAAGGAACGAAGGAACGAAGGAACGAAGCAACGAAGTAACGAAGCAATGAAGCAATGAAGGAATGAAGGAACGAAGGAACGAAGGAACGAAGGAACGAAGGAACGAAGGAACGAAGGAACGAAGGAACGAAGGAACGAAGGAACGAAGGAACGAAGGAACGAAGGAACGAAGGAACGAAGGAACGAAGGAACGAAGGAACGAAGGACCGAAGGAACGAAGGAACGAAGGAACGAAGGAACGAAGGAACGAAGGAACGAAGGAACGAAGGAACGAAGGAACGTAGGAACGAAGGAACGAAGGAACGAAGGGCCGAAGGAACGAAGGAACTAAGGAAGGAAGGAACAAAGGAACGAAGGAAGGAAGGAACGAAGAAAGGAAGGAACGAAGGAACGAAGGAACGACGGAACGAAGGAACGAAGGAACGAAGGAACGAAGGAACGAAGGAACGAAGGAACGAAGCAACGAAGGAACGAAGGAACGAAGCAACGAAGGAACGAAGGAACGAAGGAACGAAGGAACGAAGGAACGAAGCAACGAAGGAACGAAGGAACGAAGGAACGAAGGAACGAAGGAACGAAGGAGCGAAGGAACGAATGAACGAAGGAACGATGGAAAGAAGGAACGAAGGAAGGAAATAACGAAGGAAGGAAGGAACGAAGAAACGTAGGAACGAAGGAAGGAAGGAACGAAGGAAGTAAGGAACGAAGGAACGAAGGAACGAAGGAACGAAGGAATGAAGGAACGAAGGAACGAAGGAACGAAGGAAGGAAGGAACGAAGGAACGAAGGAACGAAGGAACGAAGGAACGAAGGAACGAAGGAACGAAGGAAGGAAGGAAAGAAGGAACGAAGGAACGAAGGAACGAAGGAACGAAGGAACGAAGGAAAGAAGGAACGAAGGAACGAAGGAACGAAGGAACGAAGGAACGAAGGAACGAAGGAACGAAGGAACGAAGGAACGAAGGAACGAAGGAACGAATGAACGAAGGAACGAAGGAACGAAGGAACGAAGGAACGAAGGAACGAAGGAACGAAGGAACGAAGGAACGAAGGAACGAAGGAACGAAGGATCGAAAGATCGAAGGAACGAAGCAACGAAGCAACGAAGCAACGAAGGAACGAAGGAACGAAGGAACGAAGGAACGAGGGAACGAAGGAACGAAGGAACGAAGGAACGATGCAACGAAGGAACGAAGGAACGAAGGAACGAAGGAACGAAGGAACGAAGGAAGGAAGGAACGAAGGAACGAAGGAACGAAGGAAGGAAGGAACGAAGGAACGAAGGAAGGAAGGAACGAAGGAACGAAGGACCGAAGGAAGGAAGGAACGAAGGAAGGAAGGAACGAAGGAACGGATGAACGAAGGAAGGAAGGAACGAAGGAAGGAAGGAACGAAGGAAGGAAGGAACGAAGGAACGAAGGAACGAAGGAACGAAGGAACGAAGGAACGAAGGAACGAAGGAACGAAAGAACGAAGGAACGAAGCAACGAAGCAACGAAGGAACGAAGGAACGAAGCAACGAAGGAACGAAGGAACGAAGGAACGAAGGAACGAAGGAATGAAGGAACGAAGGAACGAAGGATCGAAGGAACGAAGGAACGAAGGAACGATGGAACGAAGGAACGAAGGAACGAAGGAACGAAGGAACGTAGGAACGAAGGAACGAAGGAACGATGGAACGTAGGAACGAAGGAACGAAGGAAGGAAGGAACAAAGGAACGAAGGAACGAAGGAACGAAGGAACGAAGGAACGAAGGAACGAAGGAACGAAGGAACGAAGGAACGAAGGAACGAAGGAACGAAGGAACGAAGGAACGATGGAAGGAAGGAACGAAGGAACGAAGGAACGAAGGAACGAAGGAACGAAGGAACGAAGGAACGTAGGAACGAAGGAACGAAGGAACGAAGGGACGAAGGGACGAAGGAACGAAGGAACGAAGGAACGAAGGAACGAAGGAACGAAGGAACGAAGGAACGAAGGAACGAAGGAACGAAGGAACGAAGGAACGAAGGAACGAAGGAACGAAGGAACGAAGGAACGAAGGAACGAAGGAACGATGGAACGAAGGAACGAAGGAACGAAGGAACGAAGGAACGAAGTAACGAAGGAACGAAGGAAGGAAGGAACGAAGGAAGGAAGGAACGAAGGAACGAAGGAACGAAGGAAGGAAGGAACGAAGGAAGGAAGGAACGAAGGAACGAAGGAACGACGGAACGAAGGAACGAAGGAACGAAGGAACGAAGGAACGAATGAACGAAGGAACGAAGGAACGAAGGAACGAAGGAACGAAGGAACGAAGGAACGAAGGAACGAAGGTAGGAAGGAACGAAGGAACGAAGGAAGGAAGGAACGAAGGAAGGAAGGAACGAAGGAACGAAGGAACGAAGGAACGAAGGAACGAAGGAACGAAGGACCGAAGGAACGAAGGAACGAAGGAACGAAGGAACGAAGGAACGAAGGAACGAAGGAACGAAGGAACGAAGGAACGAAGGAACGAAGGATCGAAGGAACGAAGGAACGAAGCAACGAAGCAACGAAGGAACGAAGCAACGAAGCAACGAAGGAACGAAGGAACGAAGGAACGAAGGAACGAAGGAACGAAGGAACGAAGGAACGAAGGAACGAAGGAACGAAGGAACGAAGGAACGAAGGAACGAATGAACGAAGGAACGAAGGAACGAAGGAACGAAGGAACGAAGGAAGGAACGAACGAAGGAACGAAGGAACGAAGGAACGAAGGAACGAAGGAACGAAGGAACGAAGGAACGAAGGAACGAAGGAACGAAGGAAGGAACGAACGAAGGAACGAACGAAGGAACGAAGGAACGAAGGAATTAAGGAACGAAGGAACGAAGGAACGAAGGAAGGAAGGAAAGAAGGAAGGACGGAACAAAGGAACGAAGGACCGAAGGAAGGAAGGAATGAAGGAAAGAAGGAACGAAGGAACGGAGGAACGAAGGAAGGAAGGAACGAAGGAAGAAAGGAACGAAGGAAGGAAGGAACGAAGGAACGAAGGAACGAAGGAACGAAGGAACAAAGGAACGAAGGAACGAAGGAACGAAGGAACGAAGGAACGAAGGAACGAAGGAACGAAGGAACGAAGGAACGAAGGAACGAAGGAACGAAAGAACGAAGGAACGAAGCAACGATGCAACGAAGGAACGAAGGAACGAAGGAACGAAGGAACGAAGGAACGAAGGAACGAAGGAACGAAGGAACGAAGGAACGAAGCAACGAAGGAACGAAGGAACGAAGGAATGAAGGAACGAAGGAACGAAGGAACGACGGAACGAAGGAACGAAGGAACGAAGGAACGAAGGAACGTAGGAACGAAGGAACGAAGGAACGAAGGAACGAAGGAACGAAGGAACGAAGGAACGAAGGAACGCAGGAACGCAGGAACGAAGGAACGAAGGAACGAAGGAACGAAGGAATGACGGAACGAAGGAACGAAGGAACGAAGGGGCGAAGGAACGAAGGAACGAAGGAACGAAGAAACGAAGGAACGAAGGAACGAAGGTACGAAGGAACGTAGGAACGAAGGAACGAAGGAACGAAGGAACGAAGGAACGAAGGAACGAAGGAACGAAGGAACGAAGGAACGAAGGAGCGAAGGAACGAAGGAAGGAAGGAACGAAGGAACGAAGGAACGAAGGAACGAAGGAAGGAAGGGACGAAGGAACGAAGGAAGGAAGGAACGAAGGAACGAAGGAACGAAGGAACGAATGAAGGAAGGAATGAAGGAAGGAAGGAACGAAGGAACGAAGGAACGAAGGAAGGAACGACGGAACGAAGGAAAGAAGGAAAGAAGGAACGACGGAACGACGGAACGAAGGAACGAAGGAACGAAGGAAGGAAGGGACGAAGGAACGAAGGAATGAAGGAAAGAAGGAACGAAGGATCGAAAGATCGAAGGAACGAAGCAACGAAGCAAGGAAGGAACGAAGAAACGAAGGAACGAAGGAACAAAGGAACGAAGGAACGAAGGAACGAAGGAACGAAGGAACGAAGGAACGAAGGAACGAAGGAACGAAGGAACGAAGGAACGAAGGAACGAAGGAACGAAGGAAGGAAGGAACGAAGCAACGAAGGAAGGAAGGAACGAAGGAACGAAGGAACGAAGGAAGGAAGGAACGAAGGAAGGAAGGAACGAAGGACCGAAGGAAGGAAGGAACGAAGGAAGGAAGGAACGAAGGAAGGAAGGAACGAAGGAAGGAAGGAACGAAGGAACGAAGGAACGAAGGAAGGAAGGACCGAAGGAACGAAGGAACGAAGGAACGAAGGAACGAAGGAACGAAGGAAGGAAGGAACGAAGAAAGGAACGAAGGAACGAAGGAACGAAGGAACGAAGGAACGAAGCAACGAAGGAACGAAGGAAGGAAGGAACGAAGGAACGAAGGAACGAAGGAACGAAGGAACGAACGAACGAACGAACGATCGAACGGACGAACGGACGAACGGACGAACGGTCGAACGGACGAACGGACGAACGGACGAACGGACGAACGAACGAACGAACGAACGAACGAACGAACGAACGAACGAACGAACGAACGAACGAACGGACGAACGAACGAACGGATGAACAAACGAACGAACGAACGAACGAACGAACGAATGAACGAACGAACGAACGAACGAACGAACGAACGAACGAACGAACGAACGAACGAACGAACGAACGAACGAACGAACGAACGAACGAACGTACGAAGGAACGAAGGAAAGAACGAAGGAACGAACGAACGAACGAACGAAGGAACGAACGAACGAACGAACGAACGAAGGAACGTAGGAACGAAGGAACGAAATATCGAAGGAACGAAGGAACGAAGGAACGAAGGAACGAAGGAACGAAGGAATGAAGTAACGAAGGAACGAAGGATCGAAGGAACTATGGAAAGAAGCAAAAAAGCAACGAAGGAACGAAGGAACGTAGGAACGAAGGAACGAAGGAACGAAGGAACGAAGGAACGAAGGAACGAAGGAACGAAGGAACGAAGGAACGAAGGAACGAAGGAATGAAGGAACGAAGGAACGAAGGATCGAAAGAACGAAGGAACGAAGCAACGAAGCAACGAATGAACGAAGGAACGATGCAACGAATGAACGAAGGAACGAAGGAACGAAGGAAGGAAGGAACGAAGGAACGTAGGAACGAAGGAAGGAAGGAACGAAGGAACGAAGGAACGAAGGAACGAAGCAACGAAGCAACGAAGGAACGAAGGAACGTAGGAACGAAGCAACGAAGGAACGAAGCAACGAAGGAACGAAGGAACGAAGGAACGAAGGAACGAAGGAACGAAGGAACGAAGGAACGAAGGAGCGAAGGAACGAAGGAAGGAAGGAACGCAGGAACGAAGGAACGAAGGAACGAAGGAACGAAGGAACGAAGCAACGAAGTAACGAAGCAATGAAGCAATGAAGGAATGAAGGAACGAAGGAACGAAGGAACGAAGGAACGAAGGAACGAAGGAACGAAGGAACGAAGGAACGAAGGAACGAAGGAACGAAGGAACGAAGGAACGAAGGAACGAAGGAACGAAGGAACGAAGGAACGAAGGAACGAAGGACCGAAGGAACGAAGGAACGAAGGAACGAAGGAACGAAGGAACGAAGGAACGAAGGAACGAAGGAACGAAGGAACGTAGGAACGAAGGAACGAAGGAACGAAGGGCCGAAGGAACTAAGGAAGGAAGGAACAAAGGAACGAAGGAAGGAAGGAACGAAGAAAGGAAGGAACGAAGGAACGAAGGAACGACGGAACGAAGGAACGAAGGAACGAAGGAACGAAGGAACGAAGGAACGAAGGAACGAAGCAACGAAGGAACGAAGGAACGAAGCAACGAAGGAACGAAGGAACGAAGGAACGAAGGAACGAAGGAACGAAGCAACGAAGGAACGAAGGAACGAAGGAACGAAGGAACGAAGGAACGAAGGAGCGAAGGAACGAATGAACGAAGGAACGAAGGAAAGAAGGAACGAAGGAAGGAAATAACGAAGGAAGGAAGGAACGAAGAAACGTAGGAACGAAGGAAGGAAGGAACGAAGGAAGTAAGGAACGAAGGAACGAAGGAACGAAGGAACGAAGGAATGAAGGAACGAAGGAACGAAGGAACGAAGGAAGGAAGGAACGAAGGAACGAAGGAACGAAGGAACGAAGGAACGAAGGAACGAAGGAACGAAGGAAGGAAGGAAAGAAGGAACGAAGGAACGAAGGAACGAAGGAACGAAGGAACGAAGGAAAGAAGGAACGAAGGAACGAAGGAACGAAGGAACGAAGGAACGAAGGAACGAAGGAACGAAGGAACGAAGGAACGAATGAACGAAGGAACGAAGGAACGAAGGAACGAAGGAACGAAGGAACGAAGGAACGAAGGAACGAAGGAACGAAGGAACGAAGGAACGAAGGATCGAAAGAACGAAGGAACGAAGCAACGAAGCAACGAAGCAACGAAGGAACGAAGGAACGAAGGAACGAAGGAACGAGGGAACGAAGGAACGAAGGAACGAAGGAACGATGCAACGAAGGAACGAAGGAACGAAGGAACGAAGGAACGAAGGAACGAAGGAAGGAAGGAACGAAGGAACGAAGGAACGAAGGAAGGAAGGAACGAAGGAACGAAGGAAGGAAGGAACGAAGGAACGAAGGACCGAAGGAAGGAAGGAACGAAGGAAGGAAGGAACGAAGGAACGGATGAACGAAGGAAGGAAGGAACGAAGGAAGGAAGGAACGAAGGAAGGAAGGAACGAAGGAACGAAGGAACGAAGGAACGAAGGAACGAAGGAACGAAGGAACGAAGGAACGAAGGAACGAAGGAACGAAAGAACGAAGGAACGAAGCAACGAAGCAACGAAGGAACGAAGGAACGAAGCAACGAAGGAACGAAGGAACGAAGGAACGAAGGAACGAAGGAATGAAGGAACGAAGGAACGAAGGATCGAAGGAACGAAGGAACGAAGGAACGATGGAACGAAGGAACGAAGGAACGAAGGAACGTAGGAACGAAGGAACGAAGGAACGATGGAACGTAGGAACGAAGGAACGAAGGAAGGAAGGAACAAAGGAACGAAGGAACGAAGGAAACGAAGGAACGAAGGAACGAAGGAACGAAGGAACGAAGGAACGAAGGAACGAAGGAACGAAGGAACGAAGGAACGATGGAAGGAAGGAACGAAGGAACGAAGGAACGAAGGAACGAAGGAACGAAGGAACGAAGGAACGTAGGAACGAAGGAACGAAGGAACGAAGGGACGAAGGGACGAAGGAACGAAGGAACGAAGGAACGAAGGAACGAAGGAACGAAGGAACGAAGGAACGAAGGAACGAAGGAACGAAAGAACGAAGGAACGAAGGAACGAAGGAACGAAGGAACGATGGAACGAAGGAACGAAGGAACGAAGGAACGAAGGAACGAAGTAACGAAGGAACGAAGGAAGGAAGGAACGAAGGAAGGAAGGAACGAAGGAACGAAGGAACGAAGGAAGGAAGGAACGAAGGAAGGAAGGAACGAAGGAACGAAGGAACGACGGAACGAAGGAACGAAGGAACGAAGGAACGAAGGAACGAATGAACGAAGGAACGAAGGAACGAAGGAACGAAGGAACGAAGGAACGAAGGAACGAAGGAACGAAGGAACGAAGGTAGGAAGGAACGAAGGAACGAAGGAAGGAAGGAACGAAGGAAGGAAGGAACGAAGGAACGAAGGAACGAAGGAACGAAGGAACGAAGGAACGAAGGACCGAAGGAACGAAGGAACGAAGGAACGAAGGAACGAAGGAACGAAGGAACGAAGGAACGAAGGAACGAAGGATCGAAGGAACGAAGGAACGAAGCAACGAAGCAACGAAGGAACGAAGCAACGAAGCAACGAAGGAACGAAGGAACGAAGGAACGAAGGAACGAAGGAACGAAGGAACGAAGGAACGAAGGAACGAAGGAACGAAGGAACGAATGAACGAAGGAACGAAGGAACGAAGGAACGAAGGAACGAAGGAAGGAACGAACGAAGGAACGAAGGAACGAAGGAACGAAGGAACGAAGGAACGAAGGAACGAAGGAACGAAGGAACGAAGGAACGAAGGAAGGAACGAACGAAGGAACGAACGAAGGAACGAAGGAACGAAGGAATTAAGGAACGAAGGAACGAAGGAACGAAGGAAGGAAGGAAAGAAGGAAGGACGGAACAAAGGAACGAAGGACCGAAGGAAGGAAGGAATGAAGGAAGGAAGGAACGAAGGAACGGAGGAACGAAGGAAGGAAGGAACGAAGGAAGAAAGGAACGAAGGAAGGAAGGAACGAAGGAACGAAGGAACGAAGGAACGAAGGAACAAAGGAACGAAGGAACGAAGGAACGAAGGAACGAAGGAACGAAGGAACGAAGGAACGAAGGAACGAAGGAACGAAGGAACGAAAGAACGAAGGAACGAAGCAACGATGCAACGAAGGAACGAAGGAACGAAGGAACGAAGGAACGAAGGAACGAAGGAACGAAGGAACGAAGGAACGAAGGAACGAAGCAACGAAGGAACGAAGGAACGAAGGAATGAAGGAACGAAGGAACGAAGGAACGACGGAACGAAGGAACGAAGGAACGAAGGAACGAAGGAACGTAGGAACGAAGGAACGAAGGAACGAAGGAACGAAGGAACGAAGGAACGAAGGAACGAAGGAACGCAGGAACGCAGGAACGAAGGAAGGAAGGAACGAAGGAACGAAGGAATGACGGAACGAAGGAACGAAGGAACGAAGGGGCGAAGGAACGAAGGAACGAAGGAACGAAGAAACGAAGGAACGAAGGAACGAAGGTACGAAGGAACGTAGGAACGAAGGAACGAAGGAACGAAGGAACGAAGGAACGAAGGAACGAAGGAACGAAGGAACGAAGGAACGAAGGAGCGAAGGAACGAAGGAAGGAAGGAACGAAGGAACGAAGGAACGAAGGAACGAAGGAAGGAAGGGACGAAGGAACGAAGGAAGGAAGGAACGAAGGAACGAAGGAACGAAGGAACGAATGAAGGAAGGAATGAAGGAAGGAAGGAACGAAGGAACGAAGGAACGAAGGAAGGAACGACGGAACGAAGGAAAGAAGGAAAGAAGGAACGACGGAACGACGGAACGAAGGAACGAAGGAACGAAGGAAGGAAGGGACGAAGGAACGAAGGAATGAAGGAAAGAAGGAACGAAGGATCGAAAGATCGAAGGAACGAAGCAACGAAGCAAGGAAGGAACGAAGAAACGAAGGAACGAAGGAACAAAGGAACGAAGGAACGAAGGAACGAAGGAACGAAGGAACGAAGGAACGAAGGAACGAAGGAACGAAGGAAGGAAGGAACGAAGGAACGAAGGAACGAACGAACGAACGAAGGAACGAAGGAACGAAGGAAGGAAGGAACGAAGGACCGAAGGAAGGAAGGAACGAAGGAACGAAGGAACGAAGGAACGAAGTAAGGAAGGAACGAAGGAAGGAAGGAACGAAGGAAGGAACGAAGGAACGAAGCAACGAAGGAACGAAGGAACGAAGGAACGAAGGAACGAAGGAACGAAGGAACGAAGCAACGAATGAACGAAGGAACGAAGGTACGAAGGAACGAAGGAATGAAGGAACGAAGGAACGAAGGAACGAAGGAACGAAGGAACGAAGGAACGAAGGAACGAAGGAACGAAGGAAGGAAGGAACGAAGCAACGAAGGAAGGAAGGAACGAAGGAACGAAGGAACGAAGGAAGGAAGGAACGAAGGAAGGAAGGAACGAAGGACCGAAGGAAGGAAGGAACGAAGGAAGGAAGGAACGAAGGAAGGAAGGAACGAAGGAAGGAAGGAACGAAGGAACGAAGGAACGAAGGAAGGAAGGACCGAAGGAACGAAGGAACGAAGGAACGAAGGAACGAAGGAACGAAGGAACGAAGGAACGAAGGAAGGAAGGAACGAAGGAACGAAGAAAGGAACGAAGGAACGAAGGAACGAAGGAACGAAGGAACGAAGCAACGAAGGAACGAAGGAAGGAAGGAACGAAGGAACGAAGGAACGAAGGAACGAAGGAACGAACGAACGAACGAACGATCGAACGGACGAACGGACGAACGGACGAACGGTCGAACGGACGAACGGACGAACGGACGAACGGACGAACGAACGAACGAACGAACGAACGAACGAACGAACGAACGAACGAACGAACGAACGAACGGACGAACGAACGAACGGATGAACAAACGAACGAACGAACGAACGAACGAACGAACGAACGAACGAATGAACGAACGAACGAACGAACGAACGAACGAACGAACGAACGAACGAGCGAACGAACGAACGAACGAACGAACGAAAGTACGAAGGAACGAAGGAACGAAGGAAAGAACGAAGGAACGAACGAACGAACGAACGAAGGAACGAACGAACGAACGAAGGAACGAAGGAACGAAGGAATGAAAGAACGAAGGAACGAAGGAACGAAGGAACGAAGGAACGAAGGAACGAAGGAACGAAGGAATGAAGTAACGAAGGAACGAAGGATCGAAGGAACTATGGAAAGAAGCAAAAAAGCAACGAAGGAACGAAGGAACGTAGGAACGAAGGAACGAAATAACGAAGGAACGAAGGAACGAAGGAACGAAGGAACGAAGGAACGAAGGAACGAAGGAACGAAGGAATGAAGGAACGAAGGATCGAAAGAACGAAGGAACGAAGCAACGAAGCAACGAATGAACGAAGGAACGAAGGAACGAAGGAACGATGCAACGAATGAACGAAGGAACGAAGGAACGAAGGAACGAAGGAACGAAGGAACGAAGGAACGTAGGAACGAAGGAAGGAAGGAAGGAAGGAAGGAAGGAACGAAGGAACGAAGGACCGAAGGAAGGAAGGAACGAAGGAAGGAAGGAACGAAGGAACGGAGGAACGAAGGAAGGAAGGAACGAAGGAACGAAGGAACGAAGGAACGAAGGAACGAAGGATCGAAAGAACGAAGGAACGAAGCAACGAAGCAACGACGGAACGAAGGAACGTAGGAACGAAGGAACGAAGCAACGAAGGAACGAAGGAAGGATGGAACGAAGGAACGAAGGAACGAAGGATCGAAGGAACGAAGCAACGAAGGAACGAAGGAACGAAGGAACGAAGGAACGAAGGAACGAAGGAACAAAGGAACGAAGGAACGAAGGAACGAAGGAACGAAGGAACGAAGGAACGATGGAAGGAAGGACCGAAGGAACGAAGGAACGAAGGAACGAAGGAACGAAGGAACGAAGGAACGAAGGAACGCAGGAACGTAGGAACGAAGGGACGAAGGAACGAAGGAACGAAGGAACGAAGGAACGAAGGAACGAAGGAACGAAGGAACGAAGGAACGAAGGAACGAAGGAACGAAGGAACGAAGGAACGAAGGAACGAAGGAACGAAGGAACGAAGGAACGAAGGAACGAAGGAACGAAGGAAGGAAGGAAGGAAGGAAGGAACGAAGGAAGGAAGGAACGAAGGAACGACGGAACGACGGAACGAAGGAACGAAGGAACGAAGGAACGAAGGAACGAAGGAACGAAGGAACGAAGGAACGAAGGAACGAAGGAACGAAGGAACGATGGAACGAAGGAACGAAGGAACGAAGGAACGAAGGAACGAAGGAACGAAGGAACGAAGGAACGAAGGAACGAGGGAACGAAGGATCGAAGGAACGAAGGAACGAAGGAACGAAGGAACGAAGGAACGAAGGAACGAAGGAACGAAGGTAGGAAGGAACGAAGGAACGAAGGAAGGAAGGAAGGAAGGAACGAAGGAAGGAAGGAACGAAGGAACGAAGGAACGAAGGACCGAAGGAACGAAGGAACGAAGGAACGAAGGAACGAAGGAACGAAGGAACGAAGGAATGAAGGAACGAAGGAACGAAGGAACGAAGGAACGAAGGAACGAAGGAACGAAGGAAGGAATGAACGAAAGATGGAAGGAACGAAGGAACGAAGGAAGGAAGGAACGAAGGAAGGAAGGAAAGAAGGAACGAAGGAACGAAGGAACGAAGGAACGAAGGAACGAAGGAACGAAGGAACGAAGGAAGGAAGGAACGAAGCAACGAAGGAAGGAAGGAAGGAAGGAACGAAGGAACGAAGGAACGAAGGAAGGAAGGAACAAAGGAACGAAGGACCGAAGGAAGGAAGGAACGAAGGAAGGAAGGAACGAAGGAAGGAAGGAACGAAGGAAGGAAGGAACGAAGGAACGAAGGAAGGAAGGAACGAAGGAACGAAGGAACGAAGGAAGGAAGGAACGAAGGAAGGAAGGAACGAAGGAACGAAGAAAGGAACGAAGGAACGAAGGAACGAAGGAACGAAGGAACGAAGCAACGAAGGAAGGAAGGAACGAAGGAACGAAGGAACGAAGGAACGAAGGAACGAACGAACGAACGAACGATCGAACGGACGAACGGACGAACGGACGAACGGACGAACGGACGAACGGACGAACGAACGAACGAACGAACGAACGAACGAACGAACGAACGAACGAACGAACGAACGAACGAACGGACGAACGAACGAACGAACGAACGAACGAACGAATGAACGAACGAACGAACGAACGAACGAACGAACGAACGAACGAACGAACGAACGAACGAGCGAACGAACGAACGAACGAACGAACGAACGTACGAAGGAACGAAGGAACGAAGGAAAGAACGAAGGAACGAACGAACGAACGAACGAAGGAACGAACGAACGAACGAAGGAACGAAGGAACGAAGGAATGAAAGAACGAAGGAACGAAGGAACGAAGGAACGAAGGAATGAAGGAATGAAGTAACGAAGGAACGAAGGATCGAAGGAACTATGGAAAGAAGCAAAAAAGCAACGAAGGAACGAAGGAACGTAGGAACGAAGGAACGAAATAACGAAGGAACGAAGGAACGAAGGAACGAAGGAACGAAGGAACGAAGGAACGAAGGAACGAAGGAATGAAGGAACGAAGGAACGAAGGATCGAAAGAACGAAGGAACGAAGCAACGAAGCAACGAATGAACGAAGGAACGAAGGAACGAAGGAACGATGCAACGAATGAACGAAGGAACGAAGGAACGAAGGAACGAAGGAACGAAGGAACGAAGGAACGTAGGAACGAAGGAAGGAAGGAAGGAAGGAAGGAAGGAACGAAGGAACGAAGGACCGAAGGAAGGAAGGAACGAAGGAAGGAAGGAACGAAGGAACGGAGGAACGAAGGAACGAAGGAACGAAGGAACGAAGGAACGAAGGAACGAAGGAACGAAGGAACGAAGGAACGAAGGAACGAAGGATCGAAAGAACGAAGGAACGAAGCAACGAAGCAACGACGGAACGAAGGAACGTAGGAACGAAGGAACGAAGCAACGAAGGAAGGATGGAACGAAGGAACGAAGGAACGAAGGATCGAAGGAACGAAGCAACGAAGGAACGAAGGAACGAAGGAACGAAGGAACGAAGGAACGAAGGAACAAAGGAACGAAGGAACGAAGGAACGAAGGAACGAAGGAACGAAGGAACGATGGAAGGAAGGAACGAAGGAACGAAGGAACGAAGGAACGAAGGAACGAAGGAACGAAGGAACGCAGGAACGTAGGAACGAAGGGACGAAGGAACGAAGGAACGAAGGAACGAAGGAACGAAGGAACGAAGGAACGAAGGAACGAAGGAACGAAGGAACGAAGGAACGAAGGAACGAAGGAACGAAGGAACGAAGGAACGAAGGAACGAAGGAACGAAGGATCGATGGAACGAAGGAACGAAGGAAGGAAGGAAGGAACGAAGGAAGGAAGGAACGAAGGAACGACGGAACGACGGAACGAAGGAACGAAGGAACGAAGGAACGAAGGAACGAAGGAACGAAGGAACGAAGGAACGATGGAACGAAGGAACGAAGGAACGAAGGAACGAAGGAACGAAGGAACGAAGGAACGAAGGAACGAGGGAACGAAGGATCGAAGGAACGAAGGAACGAAGGAACGAAGGAACGAAGGAACGAAGGAACGAAGGTAGGAAGGAACGAAGGAACGAAGGAAGGAAGGAAGGAAGGAACGAAGGAAGGAAGGAACGAAGGAACGAAGGAACGAAGGACCGAAGGAACGAAGGAACGAAGGAACGAAGGAACGAAGGAACGAAGGAACGAAGGAACGAAGGAACGAAGGAATGAAGGAACGAAGGAACGAAGGAACGAAGGAACGAAGGAACGAAGGAAGGAAGGAACGAAAGAAGGAAGGAACGAAGGAACGAAGGAACGAAGGAAGGAAGGAACGAAGGAAGGAAGGAAAGAAGGAACGAAGGAACGAAGGAACGAAGGAACGAAGGAACGAAGGAACGAAGGAACGAAGGAACGAAGGAACGAATGAACGAAGGAGCGAAGGATCGTAGGAACGAAGGAACGAAGGAACGAAGGAACGAAGGAACGAAGGAACGAAGGAACGAAGGAACGAAGGAACGAAGGAACGAAGGATCGAAAGAACGAAGGAACGAAGCAACGAAGCAACGAAGCAACGAAGGAACGAAGGAACGAAGGAACGAAGGAACGAAGGAACGAAGGAACGAAGGAACGAAGGAACGATGCAACGAAGGAACGAAGGAACGAAGGAACGAAGGATCGAAAGAACGAAGGAACGAAGCAACGAAGGAACGAAGGAACGAAGGAACGAAGGAACGAAGCAACGAAGGAACGAAGCAACGAAGGAACGAAGGAACGAAGGAATGAAGGAACGAAGGAACGAAGGATCGAAGGAACGAAGGAACGAAGGAACGATGGAACGAGGGAACGAAGGAACGAAGGAACGAAGGAACGTAAGAACGAAGGAACGAAGGAACGAAGGAACGAAGGAACGAAGGAACGAAGGAACGAAGGAACGAAGCAACGAAGGAACGAAGGAACGAAGGAACGAAGGAACGAAGGAACGAAGGAACGAAGGAACGATGGAACGAAGGAACGAAGGAACGAAGGAACGTAGGAACGAAGGAACGAAGGAACGAAGGGACGAAGGAACGAAGGAACGAAGGAACGAAGGAACGAAGGAACGAAGGAACGAAGATATGAAGGAACGTAGGAACGAAGGAACGAAGGAACGAAGCAACGAAGGAACGAAGGAACGAAGGAACGAAGGAACGAAGGAACGAAGGAACGAAGGAACGAAGGAACGAAGGAAGGAAGGGACGAAGGAACGAAGGAACGAAGGAAGGAAGGAACGAAGGAAGGAAGGAACGAAGGAAGGAAGGAACGAAGGAACGAAGGAACGAAGGAAATAAGGAAAGAAGGAAGGAAGGAACGAAGGAACGAAGGAAGGAAGGAACGAAGGAAGGAAGGAACGACGGAACGAAGGAAAGAAGGAACGACGGAACGAAGGAACGAAGGAACGAAGGAACGTAGGAACGAAGGAACGAAGGGACGAAGGAACGAAGGAACGAAGGAACGAAGGAACGAAGGAACGAAGGAACGAAGGAACGAAGGAAGGAAGGAACGAAGGAAGGAAGGAACGAAGGAACGAAGGAAGGAAGGAACGAAGGAAGGAAGGAAGGAAGGAACGAAGGAACGAAGGAACGACGGAACGAAGGAACGAAGGAACGAAGGAACGAAGGAACGAAGGAACGAAGGAACGATGGAACGAAGGAACGAAGGATCGAAGGAACGAAGGAACGAAGCAACGAAGCAACGAAGGAACGAAGCAACGAAGGAACGAAGGAACGAAGGAACGAAGGAACGAAGCAACGAAGGAACGAAGCAACGAAGCAACGAAGGAACGAAGGAACGAAGGAACGAAGGAACGAAGCAACGAAGGAATGAAGGAACGAAGGAACGAAGGAACGAAGGAACGAAGGAACGAAGGAACGATGGAACGAAGGAACGAAGGAACGTAGGAACGAAGGAAGGAAGGGACGAAGGAACGAAGGAACGAAGGAAGGAAGGAACGAAGGAAGGAAGGAACGAAGGAAGGAAGGAACGAAGGAACGAAGGAAGGAAGGAAAGAAGGAAGGAAGGAACGAAGGAACGAATTAACGAAGGAAGGAAGGAACGAAGGAAGGAAGGAACGACGGAACGAAGGAAAGAAGGAACGACGGAACGAAGGAACGAAGGAACGAAGGAACGAAGGAACGAAGGAACGAAGGAATGAAGGAACGAAGGATCGAAAGAACGAAGGAAGGAAGCAACGATGCAACGAAGGAACGAAGGAACGAAGGAACGAAGGAACGAAGGAACGAAGGAACGAAGCAACGACGGAACGAAGGAACGAAGGAACGATGGAACGAAGGAACGAAGGAACGAAGGAAAGAAGGATCGAAAGAACGAAGGAACGATGCAACGAAGCAACGAAGGAACGAAGGAACCAAGGAACGAAGGAACGAAGGAACGAAGGAACGAAGGAACGAAGGAACGAAGGGACGAAGGAACGAAGGATCGAAAGAACGAAGGAACGAAGCAACGAAGCAACGAAGGAACGAAGGAACGAAGGAACGAAGGAACGAAGCAATGAAGGAACGAAGGAACGAAGCAACGAAGGAACGAAGGAACGAAGGAACGACGGAATGAAGGAACGAAGGAACGAAGGAACGAAGGAACGAAGGAACGTAGGAACGAAGGAACGAAGGAACGAAGGAACGAAGGAACGAAGGAACGAAGGAACGAAGGAACGAAGGAACGAAGGGACGATGGAACGAAGGATCGAAAGAACGAAGGAACGAAGCAACGAAGCAACGAAGGAACGAAGGAACGAAGGAACGAAGGAACGAAGCAATGAAGGAACGAAGGAACGAAGCAACGAAGGAACGAAGGAACGAAGGAACGACGGAATGAAGGAACGAAGGAACGAAGGTACGAAGGAACGAAGGAACGTAGGAACGAAGAAACGAAGGAACGAAGGAACGAAGGAACGAAGGAACGAAGGAACGAAGGAACGAAGGAACGAAGGAACGAAGGAACGAAGGAACGAAGGAACGATGGAACGAAGGAACGAAGGAACGAAGGAACGAAGGAAGGAACGAAGGAAGGAAGGAACGAAGGAACGTAGGAACGAAGGAACGTAGGAACGAAGGAACGAAGGAACGAAGGAACGAAGGAACGAAGGTTCGAAGGATCGAAGCAACGAAGGAACGAAGGAACGAAGGAACGAAGGAACGAAGGAACGAAGGAACGAAGGAACGAAGGAACGAAGGAGCGAAGGAACGAAGGAACGAAGGAACGAAGGAACGAAGGAACGAAGGAAAGAAGGAACGAAGGAACGAAGGAACGAAGGAACGAAGGAACGAAGGAACGAAGGAGCGAAGGAAGGAAGGAACGAAGGAACGAAGGAACGAAGGAGCGAAGGAAGGAAGGGACGAAGGAATGAAGGAAGGAAGGAACGAAGGAACGAATGAAGGAAGGAATGAAGGAAGGAAGGAACGAAGGAACGAAGGAACGAAGGAACGAAGGAAGGAATGAACGAAGGAAGGAAGGAACGACGGAACGAAGGAAAGAAGGAACGACGGAACGAATGAACGAAGGAACGAAGGAACGAAGGAAGGAAGGGACGAAGGAACGAGGGAATGAAGGAAAGAAGGAACGAAGGATCGAAAGAACGAAGGAACGAAGCAAGGAAGGAACGAAGAAACGAAGGAACGAAGGAACAAAGGAACGAAGGTACGAAGGAACGAAGGAACGAAGGAACGAAGCAACGAGGCAACGAAGGAACGAAGGAACGATGGAACGAAGGAACGAAGGAATGAAGGAACGAAGGAACGAAGGAACGAAGGAACGAAGGAACGAAGGAACGAAGGAACGAAGGAACGAAGGAACGAAGGAACGAAGGAGCGAAGGAACGAAGGAACGAAGGAACGAAGGAACGAAGGAACGAAGGAACGAAGGAACGAAGGAACGAAGGAACGAAGGAACGAAGGAACGAAGGAACGAAGGAACGAAGGAACGAAGGAACGAAGGAACGAAGGAACGAAGGAACGAAGGAAGGAAGGAACGAAGGAACGACGGAACGAAGGAACGAAGGAACGAAGGAACGAAGGAACGAAGGAACGAAGGAACGAAGGAACGAAGGAACGAAGGAAGGAAGGAACGAAGGAAGGAACGAAGGAAGGAAGGAACGAAGGAACGACGGAACGACGGAACGAAGGAACGAAGGAACGAAGGAACGAAGGAACGAAGGAACGAAGGAACGAAGGAACGAAGGAACGAAGGAACGAAGGAACGATGGAACGAAGGAACGAAGGAACGAAGGAACGAAGGAACGAAGGAACGAAGGAACGAAGGAACGAAGGAACGAGGGAACGAAGGATCGAAGGAACGAAGGAACGAAGGAACGAAGGAACGAAGGAACGAAGGAACGAAGGAACGAAGGAACGAAGGTAGGAAGGAACGAAGGAACGAAGGAAGGAAGGAAGGAAGGAACGAAGGAAGGAAGGAACGAAGGAACGAAGGAACGAAGGACCGAAGGAACGAAGGAACGAAGGAACGAAGGAACGAAGGAACGAAGAAACGAAGGAACGAAGGAACGAAGGAACGTAGGAACGAAGGAACGAAGGAACGAAGGGACGAAGGAACGAAGGAACGAAGGAACGAAGGAACGAAGAAACGAAGGAACGAAGGAACGAAGGAACGAAGGAACGAAGGAACGAAGGAACGAAGGAAGGAAGGAACGAAGGTAGGAAGGAACGAAGGAACGAAGGAACGAAGGAAGGAAGGAACGAAGGAACGAAGGAACGAAGGAACGACGTAACGAAGGAACGAAGGAACGAAAGAACGAAGGAACGAAGGAACGAAGGAACGAAGGAACGAAGGAACGAAGGAACGAAGGAACGAAGGAACGAAGGAACGAAGGAACGAAGGAACGAAGGAACGAAGGAACTAGGGAACGAAGGAACGAAGGAACGAAGGAACGAAGCAACGAAGTAACGAAGCAACGAAGCAATGAAGGAATGAAGGAACGAAGGAACGAAGGAACGAAGGAACGAAGGAACGAAGGAACGAAGGAACGAAGGAACGAAGGAACGAAGGAACGAAGGAACGAAGGAACGAAGGAACGAAGGAACGAAGGAACGAAGGAACGAAGGAACGAAGGAACGAAGGAACGAAGGAACGAAGGAACGAAGGACCGAAGGAAAGAAGGAACGAAGGAACGAAGGAACGAAGGAACGAAGGAACGAAGGAACGAAGGAACGAAGGAACGAAGGAACGTAGGAACGAAGGAACGAAGGAACGAAGGGCCGAAGGAACGAAGGAACGAAGGAACGAAGGAACGGAGGAACGGAGGAACGAAGGAACGAAGGAACGAAGGAAAGAAGGAACTAAGGAAGGAAGGAAGGAAGGAACAAACGAACGAAGGAACGAAGGAAGGAAGGAACGAAGAAAGGAAGGAACGAAGGAACGAAGGAACGACGGAACGAAGGAACGAAGGAACGAAGGAACGAAGGAACGAAGGAACGATGGAACGAAGGAACGAAGAAACGAAGGATCGAAGGAACGAAGGAACGAAGCAACGAAGCAACGAAGGAACGAAGCAACGAAGGAACGAAGCAACGAAGGAACGAAGGAACGAAGGAACGAAGGAACGAAGGAACGAAGCAACGAAGGAACGAAGGAACGAAGCAACGAAGCAACGAAGGAACGAAGGAACGAAGGAACGAAGGAACGAAGGAACGAAGCAACGAAGGAACGAAGGAACGAAGGAACGAAGGAACGAACGAACGAAGGAACGATGGAACGAAGGAACGAAGGAACGAAGGAACGTAGGAACGAAGGAACGAAGGGACGAAGGAACGAAGGAACGAAGGAACGAAGGAACGAAGGAACGAAGGAACGAAGGGACGAAGGAACGAAGGAACGAAGGAACGAAGGAACGAAGGAACGAAGATACGAAGGAACGTAGGAACGAAGGAACGAAGGAACGAAGGAACGAAGGAACGAAGGAACGAAGGAACGAAGGAACGAAGGAACGAAGGAACGAAGGAACGAAGGAACGAAGGAAGGAAGGAACGAAGGAACGAAGGAACGAAGGGAGGAAGGGACGAAGGAACGAAGGAACGAAGGAAGGAAGGAACGAAGGAAGGAAGGAACGAAGGAAGGAAGGAACGAAGGAACGAAGGAATGAAGGAAGGAAGGAACGAAGGAAGGAAGGAAGGAAGGAACGAAGGAAGGAAGGAACGACGGAACGAAGGAAAGAAGGAACGACGGAACGAAGGAACGATGGAACGAAGGAACGAAGGAACGAAGGAACGAAGTAACGAAGGAAGGAAGGAACGAAGGAACGAACGAACGAACGAACGAACGAAGGAACGAAGGAACGAAGGAAGGAAGGAACGAAGGAAGGAAGGAACGAAGGAACGAAGGAAGGAAGGAACGAAGGAACGAAGGAACGAAGGAACGAAGGAACGAAGTAAGGAAGGAACGAAGGAAGGAAGGAACGAAGGAAGGAAGGAACGAAGGAAGGAAGGAACGAAGGAACGAAGCAACGAAGGAACGAAGGAACGAAGGAACGAAGGAACGAAGGAACGAAGGAACGAAGCAACGAAGCAACGAAGGAACGAAGGAACGAATGAACGAAGGAACGAAGGAACGAAGGAACGAAGGAACGAAGGAAAGAAGGAAAGAAGGAACGAAGGAACGAAGGAACGAAGGAACGAAGGAACGAAGGAACGAAGGAAGGAAGGAACGAAGGAACGAAGGAACGAAGGAACGAAGGAACGAAGGAACGAAGGAACGAAGGAACGAAGGCAGGAAGGAACGAAGGAACGAAGGAAGGAAGGAAGGAAGGAAGGAAGGAACGAAGAAACGAAGGAACGAAGGAACGAAGGACCGAAGGAACGAAGGAACGAAGGAACGTAGGAACGAAGGAACGAAGGAACGAAGGAACGAAGGAACGACGGAACGAAGGAACGAAGGAACGAAGGAACGAAGGAACGATGGAACGAAGGAACGAAGGAACGAAGGAACGAATGAACGAAGGAAGGAAGGAATGAAGGAAGGAAGGAACGAAGGAACGAAGGAACGAAGGAAGGAACGAAGGAAGGAAGGAACGAAGGAACGAAGGAACGAAGGAACGAAGGAACGAAGGATCGAAGGAACGAAGGAACGAAGGAACGAGGGAACGAAGGAACGAAGGATCGAAGGAACGAAGGAACGAAGCAACGAAGCAACGAAGCAACGAAGGAACGAAGCAACGAAGGAACGAAGGAACGAAGGAACGTAGGAACGAAGGAACGAAGCAACGAAGGAACGAAGCAACGAAGGAACGAAGGAACGAAGAAACGAAGGAACGAAGGAACGAAGGAACGAAGGAACGAAGGAACGAAGGAACGAAGGAAGGAAGGAAGGAAGGAACGAAGGAACGAAGGAACGAAGGAACGAAGGAACGAAGGAACGAAGGAACGAAGGAACGAAGGAACGAAGGAACGAAGGAACGAAGGAACGAAGGAACGAAGTAACGAAGGAACGAAGGAACGAAGAAACGAAGGAACGAAGAAACGAAGGAACGAAGGAACGAAGGAACGAAGGAACGAAGGAACAAAGGAACGAAGGAACGAAGGAACGAAGGAACGAAGGAACGAAGGAACGAAGGAACGAAGGAACGAAGGAACGATGGAACGAAGGAACGAAGG
Organism: Rhimphoctona megacephalus; assembly: GCA_963989365.1. Taxonomy (NCBI): domain Eukaryota; kingdom Metazoa; phylum Arthropoda; class Insecta; order Hymenoptera; family Ichneumonidae; genus Rhimphoctona; species Rhimphoctona megacephalus. Next base: position 1,393,709 of record CAXDIM010000198.1, on the reverse strand, counting down.
AACGAAGGAACGTAGGAACGATGGAACGAAGGAACGAAGGGACGAAGGAACGAAGGAACGAAGGAACGAAGGAACGAAGGAACGAAGGAACGAAGATATGAAGGAACGTAGGAACGAAGGAACGAAGGAACGAAGCAACGAAGGAACGAAGGAACGAAGGAACGAAGGAACGAAGGAACGAAGGAACGAAGGAACGAAGGAAGGAAGGGACGAAGGAACGAAGGAACGAAGGAAGGAAGGAACGAAGGAAGGAAGGAACGAAGGAAGGAAGGAACGAAGGAACGAAGGAACGAAGGAAATAAGGAAAGAAGGAAGGAAGGAACGAAGGAACGAAGGAAGGAAGGAACGAAGGAAGGAAGGAACGACGGAACGAAGGAAAGAAGGAACGACGGAACGAAGGAACGAAGGAACGAAGGAACGAAGGAACGTAGGAACGAAGGAACGAAGGGACGAAGGAACGAAGGAACGAAGGAACGAAGGAACGAAGGAACGAAGGAACGAAGGAACGAAGGAAGGAAGGAACGAAGGAAGGAAGGAACGAAGGAACGAAGGAAGGAAGGAACGAAGGAAGGAAGGAAGGAAGGAACGAAGGAACGAAGGAACGAAGGAACGAAGGAACGACGGAACGAAGGAACGAAGGAACGAAGGAACGAAGGAACGAAGGAACGAAGGAACGATGGAACGAAGGAACGAAGGAACGAAGGATCGAAGGAACGAAGGAACGAAGCAACGAAGCAACGAAGGAACGAAGCAACGAAGGAACGAAGGAACGAAGGAACGAAGGAACGAAGCAACGAAGGAACGAAGCAACGAAGCAACGAAGGAACGAAGGAACGAAGGAACGAAGGAACGAAGGAACGAAGCAACGAAGGAATGAAGGAACGAAGGAACGAAGGAACGAAGGAACGAAGGAACGAAGGAACGAAGGAACGATGGAACGAAGGAACGAAGGAACGAAGGAACGAAGGAACGAAGGGACGAAGGAACGAAGGAACGAAGGAACGAAGGAACGAAGAAACGAAGGAACGAAGGAACGAAGATATGAAGGATCGTAGGAACGACGGAACGAAGGAACGAAGGAACGAAGGAACGAAGGAACGAAGGAACGAAGGAACGAAGGAACGAAGGAACGAAGGAACGAAGGAAGGAAGGAACGAAGGAACGAAGGAACGAAGGAAGGAAGGGACGAAGGAACGAAGGAACGAAGGAAGGAAGGAACGAAGGAAGGAAGGAACGAAGGAAGGAAGGAACGAAGGAACGAAGGAACGAAGGAAAGAAGGAAGGAAGGAACGAAGGAACGAATTAACGAAGGAAGGAAGGAACGAAGGAAGGAAGGAACGACGGAACGAAGGAAAGAAGGAACGACGGAACGAAGGAACGAAGGAACGAAGGAACGAAGGAACGAAGGAATGAAGGAACGAAGGATCGAAAGAACGAAGGAAGGAAGCAACGAAGCAACGAAGGAACGAAGGAACGAAGGAACGAAGGAACGAAGGAACGAAGGAACGAAGGAACGAAGGAACGAAGCAACGACGGAACGAAGGAACGAAGGAACGATGGAACGAAGGAACGAAGGAACGAAGGAAAGAAGGATCGAAAGAACGAAGGAACGATGCAACGAAGCAACGAAGGAACGAAGGAACGAAGGAACCAAGGAACGAAGGAACGAAGGAACGAAGGAACGAAGGAACGAAGGAACGAAGGGACGAAGGAACGAAGGATCGAAAGAACGAAGCAACGAAGCAACTAAGGAACGAAGGAACGAAGGAACGAAGGAACGAAGGAACGAAGCAATGAAGGAACGAAGGAACGAAGCAACGAAGGAACGAAGGAACGAAGGAACGACGGAATGAAGGAACGAAGGAACGAAGGAACGAAGGAACGAAGGAACGAAGGAACGAAGGAACGAAGGAACGAAGGAACGAAGGAACGAAGGAACGATGGAACGAAGGAACGAAGGAACGAAGGGACGAAGGATCGAAGGATCGAAAGAACGAAGGAACGAAGCAACGAAGCAACGAAGGAACGAAGGAACGAAGGAACGAAGGAACGAAGGAACGAAGCAATGAAGGAACGAAGGAACGAAGCAACGAAGGAACGAAGGAACGAAGGAACGACGGAATGAAGGAACGAAGGAACGAAGGAACGAAGGAACGAAGGAACGTAGGAACGAAGGAACGAAGGAACGAAGGAACGAAGGAACGAATGAACGAAGGAACGAAGGAACGAAGGAACGAAGGAACGAAGGAACGAAGGAACGAAGGAACGAAGGAAGGAACGAAGGAAGGAAGGAACGAAGGAACGTAGGAACGAAGGAACGAAGGAACGAAGGAACGAAGGTTCGAACGATCGAAGCAACGAAGGAACGAAGGAACGAAGGAACGAAGGAACGAAGGAACGAAGGAACGAAGGAGCGAAGGAACGAAGGAACGAAGGAACGAAGGAACGAAGGAACGAAGGAACGAAGGAACGAAGGAACGAAGGAACGAAGGAACGAAGGAACGAAGGAACGAAGGAACGAAGGAACGAAGGAACGAAGGAACGAAGGAACGAAGGAACGAAGGAACGAAGGAACGAAGGAAGGAAGGAACGAAGGAACGACGGAACGAAGGAACGAAGGAACGAAGGAACGAAGGAACGAAGGAACGAAGGAACGAAGGAACGAAGGAACGAAGGAAGGAAGGAAGGAAGGAAGGAACGAAGGAAGGAAGGAACGAAGGAACGACGGAACGACGGAACGAAGGAACGAAGGAACGAAGGAACGAAGGAACGAAGGAACGAAGGAACGAAGGAACGAAGGAACGAAGGAACGAAGGAACGATGGAACGAAGGAACGAAGGAACGAAGGAACGAAGGAACGAAGGAACGAAGGAACGAAGGAACGAAGGAAAGAGGGAACGAAGGATCGAAGGAACGAAGGAACGAAGGAACGAAGGAACGAAGGAACGAAGGAACGAAGGAACGAAGGAAGGAAGGAACGAAGGTAGGAAGGAACGAAGGAACGAAGGAACGAAGGAAGGAAGGAACGAAGGAACGAAGGAACGAAGGAACGACGTAACGAAGGAACGAAGGAACGAAAGAACGAAGGAACGAAGGAACGAAGGAACGAAGGAACGAAGGAACGAAGGAACGAAGGAACGAAGGAACGAAGGAACGAAGGAACGAAGGAACGAAGGAACTAGGGAACGAAGGAACGAAGGAACGAAGGAACGAAGCAACGAAGTAACGAAGCAACGAAGCAATGAAGGAATGAAGGAACGAAGGAACGAAGGAACGAAGGAACGAAGGAACGAAGGAACGAAGGAACGAAGGAACGAAGGAACGAAGGAACGAAGGAACGAAGGAACGAAGGAACGAAGGAACGAAGGAACGAAGGAACGAAGGAACGAAGGAACGAAGGAACGAAGGAACGAAGGAACGAAGGACCGAAGGAAAGAAGGAACGAAGGAACGAAGGAACGAAGGAACGAAGGAACGAAGGAACGAAGGAACGAAGGAACGTAGGAACGAAGGAACGAAGGAACGAAGGGCCGAAGGAACGAAGGAACGAAGGAACGAAGGAACGGAGGAACGGAGGAACGAAGGAACGAAGGAACGAAGGAAAGAAGGAACTAAGGAAGGAAGGAAGGAAGGAACAAACGAACGAAGGAACGAAGGAAGGAAGGAACGAAGAAAGGAAGGAACGAAGGAACGACGGAACGAAGGAACGAAGGAACGAAGGAACGAAGAAACGAAGGAACGAAGGAACGAAGGAACGATGGAACGAAGGAACGAAGAAACGAAGGATCGAAGGAACGAAGGAACGAAGCAACGAAGCAACGAAGGAACGAAGCAACGAAGGAACGAAGCAACGAAGGAACGAAGGAACGAAGGAACGAAGGAACGAAGGAACGAAGCAACGAAGGAACGAAGGAACGAAGCAACGAAGCAACGAAGGAACGAAGGAACGAAGGAACGAAGGAACGAAGGAACGAAGCAACGAAGGAACGAAGGAACGAAGGAACGAAGGAACGAACGAACGAAGGAACGATGGAACGAAGGAACGAAGGAACGAAGGAACGTAGGAACGAAGGAACGAAGGGACGAAGGAACGAAGGAACGAAGGAACGAAGGAACGAAGGAACGAAGGAACGAAGGGACGAAGGAACGAAGGAACGAAGGAACGAAGGAACGAAGGAACGAAGATACGAAGGAACGTAGGAACGAAGGAACGAAGGAACGAAGGAACGAAGGAACGAAGGAACGAAGGAACGAAGGAACGAAGGAACGAAGGAACGAAGGAACGAAGGAACGAAGGAAGGAAGGAACGAAGGAACGAAGGAACGAAGGAACGAAGGAACGAAGGGAGGAAGGGACGAAGGAACGAAGGAACGAAGGAAGGAAGGAACGAAGGAAGGAAGGAACGAAGGAAGGAAGGAACGAAGGAACGAAGGAATGAAGGAACGAAGGAACGAAGGAAGGAAGGAAGGAAGGAACGAAGGAAGGAAGGAACGACGGAACGAAGGAAAGAAGGAACGACGGAACGAAGGAACGATGGAACGAAGGAACGAAGGAACGAAGGAACGAAGTAACGAAGGAAGGAAGGAACGAAGGAACGAACGAACGAACGAACGAACGAAGGAACGAAGGAACGAAGGAAGGAAGGAACGAAGGAAGGAAGGAACGAAGGAACGAAGGAAGGAAGGAACGAAGGAACGAAGGAACGAAGGAACGAAGGAACGAAGTAAGGAAGGAACGAAGGAAGGAAGGAACGAAGGAAGGAAGGAACGAAGGAAGGAAGGAACGAAGGAACGAAGCAACGAAGGAACGAAGGAACGAAGGAACGAAGGAACGAAGGAACGAAGGAACGAAGGAACGAAGCAACGAAGGAACGAAGGAACGAATGAACGAAGGAACGAAGGAACGAAGGAACGAAGGAACGAAGGAAAGAAGGAAAGAAGGAACGAAGGAACGAAGGAACGAAGGAACGAAGGAACGAAGGAACGAAGGAACGAAGGAACGAAGGAACGAAGGAACGAAGGAACGAAGGAACGAAGGAACGAAGGAACGAAGGCAGGAAGGAACGAAGGAACGAAGGAAGGAAGGAAGGAAGGAACGAAGAAACGAAGGAACGAAGGAACGAAGGACCGAAGGAACGAAGGAACGAAGGAACGTAGGAACGAAGGAACGAAGGAACGAAGGAACGAAGGAACGAAGGAACGAAGGAACGAAGGAACGAAGGAACGAAGGAACGATGGAACGAAGGAACGAAGGAACGAAGGAACGAATGAACGAAGGAAGGAAGGAATGAAGGAAGGAAGGAACGAAGGAACGAAGGAACGAAGGAAGGAAGGAACGAAGGAAGGAAGGAACGAAGGAACGAAGGAACGAAGGAACGAAGGAACGAAGGATCGAAGGAACGAAGGAACGAAGGAACGAGGGAACGAAGGAACGAAGGATCGAAGGAACGAAGGAACGAAGCAACGAAGCAACGAAGCAACGAAGGAACGAAGCAACGAAGGAACGAAGGAACGAAGGAACGTAGGAACGAAGGAACGAAGCAACGAAGGAACGAAGCAACGAAGGAACGAAGGAACGAAGAAACGAAGGAACGAAGGAACGAAGGAACGAAGGAACGAAGGAACGAAGGAACGAAGGAAGGAAGGAAGGAAGGAACGAAGGAACGAAGGAACGAAGGAACGAAGGAACGAAGGAACGAAGGAACGAAGGAACGAAGGAACGAAGGAACGAAGGAACGAAGGAACGAAGGAACGAAGTAACGAAGGAACGAAGGAACGAAGAAACGAAGGAACGAAGAAACGAAGGAACGAAGGAACGAAGGAACGAAGGAACGAAGGAACAAAGGAACGAAGGAACGAAGGAACGAAGGAACGAAGGAATGAAGGATCGAGAGAACGAAGGAACGAAGCAACGAAGCAACGAAGGAACGAAGGAACGAAGGAACGATGGAACGAAGGAACGAAGCAACGAAGCAACGAAGGAACGAAGGAACGTAGGAACGAAGCAACGAAGGAACGAAGCAACGAAGGAACGAAGGAACGAAGGAACGAAGGAACGAAGGAACGAAGGAACGAAGGAACGAAGGAACGAAGGAGCGAAGGAACGAAGGAAGGAAGGAACGCAGGAACGAAGGAACGAAGGAACGAAGGAACGAAGGAACGAAGCAACGAAGTAACGAAGCAATGAAGCAATGAAGGAATGAAGGAACGAAGGAACGAAGGAACGAAGGAACGAAGGAACGAAGGAACGAAGGAACGAAGGAACGAAGGAACGAAGGAACGAAGGAACGAAGGAACGAAGGAACGAAGGAACGAAGGACCGAAGGAACGAAGGAACGAAGGAACGAAGGAACGAAGGAACGAAGGAACGAAGGAACGAAGGAACGAAGGAACGTAGGAACGAAGGAACGAAGGGCCGAAGGAACGAAGGAACTAAGGAAGGAAGGAACAAAGGAACGAAGGAAGGAAGGAACGAAGAAAGGAAGGAACGAAGGAACGAAGGAACGACGGAACGAAGGAACGAAGGAACGAAGGAACGAAGGAACGAAGGAACGAAGGAACGATGGAACGAAGGAACGAAGGATCGAAGGAACGAAGGAACGTAGCAACGAAGCAACGAAGGAACGAAGCAACGAAGGAACGAAGGAACGAAGGAACGAAGGAACGAAGCAACGAAGGAACGAAGGAACGAAGCAACGAAGGAACGAAGGAACGAAGGAACGAAGGAACGAAGGAACGAAGCAACGAAGGAACGAAGGAACGAAGGAACGAAGGAACGAAGGAACGAAGGAACGAAGGAAGGAAGGAACAAAGGAAGGAAGGAACGAAGGAACGAAGGAAGGAAGGAACGAAGGAACGAAGGAACGAAGGAACGAAGTAAGGAAGGAACGAAGGAAGGAAGGAACGAAGGAAGGAAGGAACGAAGGAAGGAAGGAACGAAGGAACGAAGCAACGAAGGAACGAAGGAACGAAGGAACGAAGGAACGAAGGAACGAAGGAACGAAGGAACGAAGCAACGAAGGAACGAAGGAACGAATGAACGAAGGAACGAAGGAACGAAGGAACGAAGGAACGAAGGAAAGAAGGAAAGAAGGAACGAAGGAACGAAGGAACGAAGGAACGAAGGAACGAAGGAACGAAGGAAGGAAGGAACGAAGGATCGAAGGAACGAAGGAACGCAGGAACGAGGGAACGAAGGAACGAAGGAACGACGGAACGAAGGAACGAAAGAACGAAGGAACGAAGGAACGAAGGATCGAAAGAACGAAGGAACGAAGCAACGAAGCAACGAAGGAACGAAGGCACGAAGGAACGAAGGAACGAAGCAACGAAGGAACGAAGGAACGTAGCAACGAAGGAACGAAGGAACGAAGGAACGAAGGAACGAAGGAACGCAGGAACGAAGGAACGAAGGAACGAAGGAACGAAGGAATGACGGAACGTAGGAACGAAGGAACGAAGGAACGAAGGGACGAAGGAACGAAGGAACGAAGGAACGAAGCAACGAAGCAACGAAGGAACGAAGGCACGAAGGAACGAAGGAACGAAGCAACGAAGGAACGAAGGAACGTAGCAACGAAGGAACGAAGGAACGAAGGAACGAAGGAACGAAGGAACGAAGGAGCGAAGGAGCGAAGGAACGAAGGAACGAAGGAACGAAGGAACGAAAGAACGAAGGAACGAAGGAAGGAAGGAACGAAGGAACGAAGGAACGAAGGAACGAAGGAACGAAGGAACGAAGGAACGTAGGAACGAAGGAACGAAGAAACGAAGGAACGAAGGGACGAAGGAACGAAGGAACGAAGGATCGAAGGAACGAAGAAACGAAGGAACGAAGGAACGAAGGAACGAAGGAACGAAGGAACGAAGGAACGAAGGAAGGAAGGAACGAAGGTAGGAAGGAACGAAGGAACGAAGGAAGGAAGGATCGAAGGAACGAAGGAACGAAGGAACGACGTAACGAAGGAACGAAGGAACGACGTAACGAAGGAACGAAGGAACGAAGGAACGAAGGAACGAAGGAACGGAGGAACGAAGGAACGAAGGAACGATGGAACGAAGGAACGAAGGAACGAAGGAACGAAGGAACGAAGGAACGAAGGAACGAGGGAACGAAGGAACGAAGGAACGAAGGAACGAAGCAACAAAGTAACGAAGCAATGAAGCAATGAAGGAATGAAGGAACGAAGGAACGAAGGAACGAAGGAACGAAGGAACGAAGGAACGAAGGAACGAAGGAACGAAGGAACGAAGGAACGAAGGAACGAAGGAACGAAGGAACGAAGCAACGAAGGAACGAAGGAACGAAGGAACGAAGGAACGAAGGAACGAAGGAACGAAGGAACGAAGGAACGAAGCAACGAAGGAACGAAGGAACGAAGGAACGAAGGAACGAAGGAACGAACGAACGAAGAACGATGGAACGAAGGAACGAAGGAACGAAGGAACGAAGGAACGAAGGAACGAAGGAACGAAGGACCGAAGGAAAGAAGGAACGAAGGAACGAAGGAACGAAGGAACGAAGGAAAGAAGGAACGAAGGAACGAAGGAACGTAGGAACGAAGGAACGAAGGAACGAAGGAACGAAGGGCCGAAGGAACGAAGGAACGAAGGAACGAAGGAACGGAGGAACGAAGGAACGAAGGAACGAAGGAACGGAGGAACGAAGGAACGAAGGAACGAAGGAAAGAAGGAACTAAGGAAGGAAGGAACAAAGGAATGAAGGAACGAAGGAAGGAAGGAACGAAGAAAGGAAGGAACGAAGGAACGAAGGAACGACGTAACGAAGGAACGAAGGAACGAAGGAACGAAGGAACGAAGGAACGAAGGAACGATGGAACGAAGGAACGAAGGAACGAAGGATCGAAGGAACGAAGGAACGAAGCAACGAAGCAACGAAGGAACGAAGCAACGAAGGAACGAAGGAACGAAGGAACGAAGGAACGAAGGAACGAAGCAACGAAGGAACGAAGGAACGAAGGAACGAAGCAACGAAGGAACGAAGGAACGAAGGAACGAAGGAACGAAGGAACGAACGAACGAAGGAACGAAGGAACGATGGAACGAAGGAACGAAGGAACGAAGGAACGTAGGAACGAAGGAACGAAGGAACGAAGGGACGAAGGAACGAAGGAAAGAAGGAACGAAGGAACGAAGGAACGAAGGAACGAAGGAACGAAGGGACGAAGGAACGAAGGAACGAAGGAACGAAGGAACGAAGGAACGAAGATACGAAGGAACGTAGGAACGAAGGAACGAAGGAACGAAGGAACGAAGGAACGAAGGAACGAAGGAACGAAGGAACGAAGGAAGGAAGGAACGAAGGAACGAAGGAAGGAAGGGACGAAGGAACGAAGGAAGGAAGGAACGAAGGAAGGAAGGAACGAAGGAACGAAGGAACGAAGGAACGAAGGAATGAAGGAAGGAAGGAACGAAGGAACGAAGGAAGGAAGGAAGGAAGGAACGAAGGAAGGAAGGAACGACGGAACGAAGGAAAGAAGGAACGACGGTATGAAGGAACGATGGAACGAAGGAACGAAGGAACGAAGGAACGAAGGAACGAAGGAAGGAAGGAACGAAGGAAGGAAGGAACGAAGGAATGTAGGAAGCAAGGAACGAAGGAAGGAAGGAACGAAGGAACGAAGGAACGAAGGAACGAAGTAAGGAAGGAACGAAGGAAGGAAGGAACGAAGGAAGGAAGGAACGAAGGAAGGAAGGAACGAAGGAACGAAGCAACGAAGGAACGAAGGAACGAAGGAACGAAGGAACGAAGGAACGAAGGAACGAAGGAACGAAGGAAAGAAGGAACGAAGGAACGAAGGAACGAAGGAACGACGCAACGAAGGAACGAAGGAACGAATGAACGAAGGAACGAAGGAATGAAGGAAAGAAGGAAAGAAGGAACGAAGGAACGAAGGAACGAAGGAACGAAGGAACGAAGGAAGGAAGGAACGAAGGAACGAAGGAACGAAGGAACGAAGGAACGAAGGAACGAAGGCAGGAAGGAACGAAGGAACGAAGGAACGAAGGAAGGAAGGAAGGAAGGAACGAAGAAACGAAGGAACGAAGGAACGAAGGACCGAAGGAACGAAGGAACGAAGGAACGTAGGAACGAAGGAACGAAGGAACGAAGGAACGAAGGAACAAAGGAACGAAGGAACGAAGGAACCAAGGAACGAAGGAACGAAGGAACGAAGGAACGATGGAACGAAGGAACGAAGGAACGAAGGAACGAAGGAACGAATGAACGAAGGAAGGAAGGAACGAAGGAAGGAAGGAACGAAGGAACGAAGGAACGAAGGAACGAAGGAAGGAAGGAACGAAGGAACGAAGGAACGAAGGAACGAAGGAACGAAGGATCGAAGGAACGAAGGAACGAAGGAACGAGGTAACGAAGGAACGAAGGATCGAAGGAACGAAGGAACGAAGCAACTAAGCAACGAAGCAACGAAGGAACGAAGCAACGAAGGAACGAAGGAACGAAGGAACGTAGGAACGAAGGAACGAAGCAACGAAGGAACGAAGCAACGAAGGAACGAAGGAACGAAGAAACGAAGGAACGAAGGAACGAAGGAACGAAGGAACGAAGGAACGAAGGAACGAAGGAAGGAAGGAAGGAAGGAACGAAGGAAGGAAGGAACGAAGGAACGAAGGAACGAAGGAACGAAGGAACGAAGGAATGAAGGATCGAAAGAACGAAGGAACGAAGCAACGAAGCAACGAAGGAACGAAGGAACGAAGGAACGAAGGAACGAAGGAACGAAGCAACGAAGCAACGAAGGAACGAAGGAACGTAGGAACGAAGCAACGAAGGAACGAAGCAACGAAGGAACGAAGGAAAGAAGGAACGAAGGAACGAAGGAACGAAGGAACGAAGGAACGAAGGAGCGAAGGAACGAAGGAAGGAAGGAACGCAGGAACGAAGGAACGAAGGAACGAAGGAACGAAGGAACGAAGGAACGAAGCAACGAAGTAACGAAGCAATGAAGCAATGAAGGAATGAAGGAACGAAGGAACGAAGGAACGAAGGAACGAAGGAACGAAGGAACGAAGGAACGAAGGAACGAAGGAACGAAGGAACGAAGGAACGAAGGAACGAAGGAACGAAGGAACGAAGGAACGAAGGAACGAAGGAACGAAGGAACGAAGGACCGAAGGAACGAAGGAACGAAGGAACGAAGGAACGAAGGAACGAAGGAACGAAGGAACGAAGGAACGAAGGAACGTAGGAACGAAGGAACGAAGGAACGAAGGGCCGAAGGAACGAAGGAACTAAGGAAGGAAGGAACAAAGGAACGAAGGAAGGAAGGAACGAAGAAAGGAAGGAACGAAGGAACGAAGGAACGACGGAACGAAGGAACGAAGGAACGAAGGAACGAAGGAACGAAGGAACGAAGGAACGAAGCAACGAAGGAACGAAGGAACGAAGCAACGAAGGAACGAAGGAACGAAGGAACGAAGGAACGAAGGAACGAAGCAACGAAGGAACGAAGGAACGAAGGAACGAAGGAACGAAGGAACGAAGGAGCGAAGGAACGAATGAACGAAGGAACGATGGAAAGAAGGAACGAAGGAAGGAAATAACGAAGGAAGGAAGGAACGAAGAAACGTAGGAACGAAGGAAGGAAGGAACGAAGGAAGTAAGGAACGAAGGAACGAAGGAACGAAGGAACGAAGGAATGAAGGAACGAAGGAACGAAGGAACGAAGGAAGGAAGGAACGAAGGAACGAAGGAACGAAGGAACGAAGGAACGAAGGAACGAAGGAACGAAGGAAGGAAGGAAAGAAGGAACGAAGGAACGAAGGAACGAAGGAACGAAGGAACGAAGGAAAGAAGGAACGAAGGAACGAAGGAACGAAGGAACGAAGGAACGAAGGAACGAAGGAACGAAGGAACGAAGGAACGAAGGAACGAAGGAACGAATGAACGAAGGAACGAAGGAACGAAGGAACGAAGGAACGAAGGAACGAAGGAACGAAGGAACGAAGGAACGAAGGAACGAAGGAACGAAGGATCGAAAGATCGAAGGAACGAAGCAACGAAGCAACGAAGCAACGAAGGAACGAAGGAACGAAGGAACGAAGGAACGAGGGAACGAAGGAACGAAGGAACGAAGGAACGATGCAACGAAGGAACGAAGGAACGAAGGAACGAAGGAACGAAGGAACGAAGGAAGGAAGGAACGAAGGAACGAAGGAACGAAGGAAGGAAGGAACGAAGGAACGAAGGAAGGAAGGAACGAAGGAACGAAGGACCGAAGGAAGGAAGGAACGAAGGAAGGAAGGAACGAAGGAACGGATGAACGAAGGAAGGAAGGAACGAAGGAAGGAAGGAACGAAGGAAGGAAGGAACGAAGGAACGAAGGAACGAAGGAACGAAGGAACGAAGGAACGAAGGAACGAAGGAACGAAAGAACGAAGGAACGAAGCAACGAAGCAACGAAGGAACGAAGGAACGAAGCAACGAAGGAACGAAGGAACGAAGGAACGAAGGAACGAAGGAATGAAGGAACGAAGGAACGAAGGATCGAAGGAACGAAGGAACGAAGGAACGATGGAACGAAGGAACGAAGGAACGAAGGAACGAAGGAACGTAGGAACGAAGGAACGAAGGAACGATGGAACGTAGGAACGAAGGAACGAAGGAAGGAAGGAACAAAGGAACGAAGGAACGAAGGAACGAAGGAACGAAGGAACGAAGGAACGAAGGAACGAAGGAACGAAGGAACGAAGGAACGAAGGAACGAAGGAACGAAGGAACGATGGAAGGAAGGAACGAAGGAACGAAGGAACGAAGGAACGAAGGAACGAAGGAACGAAGGAACGTAGGAACGAAGGAACGAAGGAACGAAGGGACGAAGGGACGAAGGAACGAAGGAACGAAGGAACGAAGGAACGAAGGAACGAAGGAACGAAGGAACGAAGGAACGAAGGAACGAAGGAACGAAGGAACGAAGGAACGAAGGAACGAAGGAACGAAGGAACGAAGGAACGATGGAACGAAGGAACGAAGGAACGAAGGAACGAAGGAACGAAGTAACGAAGGAACGAAGGAAGGAAGGAACGAAGGAAGGAAGGAACGAAGGAACGAAGGAACGAAGGAAGGAAGGAACGAAGGAAGGAAGGAACGAAGGAACGAAGGAACGACGGAACGAAGGAACGAAGGAACGAAGGAACGAAGGAACGAATGAACGAAGGAACGAAGGAACGAAGGAACGAAGGAACGAAGGAACGAAGGAACGAAGGAACGAAGGAACGAAGGTAGGAAGGAACGAAGGAACGAAGGAAGGAAGGAACGAAGGAAGGAAGGAACGAAGGAACGAAGGAACGAAGGAACGAAGGAACGAAGGAACGAAGGACCGAAGGAACGAAGGAACGAAGGAACGAAGGAACGAAGGAACGAAGGAACGAAGGAACGAAGGAACGAAGGAACGAAGGAACGAAGGATCGAAGGAACGAAGGAACGAAGCAACGAAGCAACGAAGGAACGAAGCAACGAAGCAACGAAGGAACGAAGGAACGAAGGAACGAAGGAACGAAGGAACGAAGGAACGAAGGAACGAAGGAACGAAGGAACGAAGGAACGAAGGAACGAAGGAACGAATGAACGAAGGAACGAAGGAACGAAGGAACGAAGGAACGAAGGAAGGAACGAACGAAGGAACGAAGGAACGAAGGAACGAAGGAACGAAGGAACGAAGGAACGAAGGAACGAAGGAACGAAGGAACGAAGGAAGGAACGAACGAAGGAACGAACGAAGGAACGAAGGAACGAAGGAATTAAGGAACGAAGGAACGAAGGAACGAAGGAAGGAAGGAAAGAAGGAAGGACGGAACAAAGGAACGAAGGACCGAAGGAAGGAAGGAATGAAGGAAAGAAGGAACGAAGGAACGGAGGAACGAAGGAAGGAAGGAACGAAGGAAGAAAGGAACGAAGGAAGGAAGGAACGAAGGAACGAAGGAACGAAGGAACGAAGGAACAAAGGAACGAAGGAACGAAGGAACGAAGGAACGAAGGAACGAAGGAACGAAGGAACGAAGGAACGAAGGAACGAAGGAACGAAGGAACGAAAGAACGAAGGAACGAAGCAACGATGCAACGAAGGAACGAAGGAACGAAGGAACGAAGGAACGAAGGAACGAAGGAACGAAGGAACGAAGGAACGAAGGAACGAAGCAACGAAGGAACGAAGGAACGAAGGAATGAAGGAACGAAGGAACGAAGGAACGACGGAACGAAGGAACGAAGGAACGAAGGAACGAAGGAACGTAGGAACGAAGGAACGAAGGAACGAAGGAACGAAGGAACGAAGGAACGAAGGAACGAAGGAACGCAGGAACGCAGGAACGAAGGAACGAAGGAACGAAGGAACGAAGGAATGACGGAACGAAGGAACGAAGGAACGAAGGGGCGAAGGAACGAAGGAACGAAGGAACGAAGAAACGAAGGAACGAAGGAACGAAGGTACGAAGGAACGTAGGAACGAAGGAACGAAGGAACGAAGGAACGAAGGAACGAAGGAACGAAGGAACGAAGGAACGAAGGAACGAAGGAGCGAAGGAACGAAGGAAGGAAGGAACGAAGGAACGAAGGAACGAAGGAACGAAGGAAGGAAGGGACGAAGGAACGAAGGAAGGAAGGAACGAAGGAACGAAGGAACGAAGGAACGAATGAAGGAAGGAATGAAGGAAGGAAGGAACGAAGGAACGAAGGAACGAAGGAAGGAACGACGGAACGAAGGAAAGAAGGAAAGAAGGAACGACGGAACGACGGAACGAAGGAACGAAGGAACGAAGGAAGGAAGGGACGAAGGAACGAAGGAATGAAGGAAAGAAGGAACGAAGGATCGAAAGATCGAAGGAACGAAGCAACGAAGCAAGGAAGGAACGAAGAAACGAAGGAACGAAGGAACAAAGGAACGAAGGAACGAAGGAACGAAGGAACGAAGGAACGAAGGAACGAAGGAACGAAGGAACGAAGGAACGAAGGAACGAAGGAACGAAGGAACGAAGGAAGGAAGGAACGAAGCAACGAAGGAAGGAAGGAACGAAGGAACGAAGGAACGAAGGAAGGAAGGAACGAAGGAAGGAAGGAACGAAGGACCGAAGGAAGGAAGGAACGAAGGAAGGAAGGAACGAAGGAAGGAAGGAACGAAGGAAGGAAGGAACGAAGGAACGAAGGAACGAAGGAAGGAAGGACCGAAGGAACGAAGGAACGAAGGAACGAAGGAACGAAGGAACGAAGGAAGGAAGGAACGAAGAAAGGAACGAAGGAACGAAGGAACGAAGGAACGAAGGAACGAAGCAACGAAGGAACGAAGGAAGGAAGGAACGAAGGAACGAAGGAACGAAGGAACGAAGGAACGAACGAACGAACGAACGATCGAACGGACGAACGGACGAACGGACGAACGGTCGAACGGACGAACGGACGAACGGACGAACGGACGAACGAACGAACGAACGAACGAACGAACGAACGAACGAACGAACGAACGAACGAACGAACGGACGAACGAACGAACGGATGAACAAACGAACGAACGAACGAACGAACGAACGAATGAACGAACGAACGAACGAACGAACGAACGAACGAACGAACGAACGAACGAACGAACGAACGAACGAACGAACGAACGAACGAACGAACGTACGAAGGAACGAAGGAAAGAACGAAGGAACGAACGAACGAACGAACGAAGGAACGAACGAACGAACGAACGAACGAAGGAACGTAGGAACGAAGGAACGAAATATCGAAGGAACGAAGGAACGAAGGAACGAAGGAACGAAGGAACGAAGGAATGAAGTAACGAAGGAACGAAGGATCGAAGGAACTATGGAAAGAAGCAAAAAAGCAACGAAGGAACGAAGGAACGTAGGAACGAAGGAACGAAGGAACGAAGGAACGAAGGAACGAAGGAACGAAGGAACGAAGGAACGAAGGAACGAAGGAACGAAGGAATGAAGGAACGAAGGAACGAAGGATCGAAAGAACGAAGGAACGAAGCAACGAAGCAACGAATGAACGAAGGAACGATGCAACGAATGAACGAAGGAACGAAGGAACGAAGGAAGGAAGGAACGAAGGAACGTAGGAACGAAGGAAGGAAGGAACGAAGGAACGAAGGAACGAAGGAACGAAGCAACGAAGCAACGAAGGAACGAAGGAACGTAGGAACGAAGCAACGAAGGAACGAAGCAACGAAGGAACGAAGGAACGAAGGAACGAAGGAACGAAGGAACGAAGGAACGAAGGAACGAAGGAGCGAAGGAACGAAGGAAGGAAGGAACGCAGGAACGAAGGAACGAAGGAACGAAGGAACGAAGGAACGAAGCAACGAAGTAACGAAGCAATGAAGCAATGAAGGAATGAAGGAACGAAGGAACGAAGGAACGAAGGAACGAAGGAACGAAGGAACGAAGGAACGAAGGAACGAAGGAACGAAGGAACGAAGGAACGAAGGAACGAAGGAACGAAGGAACGAAGGAACGAAGGAACGAAGGAACGAAGGACCGAAGGAACGAAGGAACGAAGGAACGAAGGAACGAAGGAACGAAGGAACGAAGGAACGAAGGAACGAAGGAACGTAGGAACGAAGGAACGAAGGAACGAAGGGCCGAAGGAACTAAGGAAGGAAGGAACAAAGGAACGAAGGAAGGAAGGAACGAAGAAAGGAAGGAACGAAGGAACGAAGGAACGACGGAACGAAGGAACGAAGGAACGAAGGAACGAAGGAACGAAGGAACGAAGGAACGAAGCAACGAAGGAACGAAGGAACGAAGCAACGAAGGAACGAAGGAACGAAGGAACGAAGGAACGAAGGAACGAAGCAACGAAGGAACGAAGGAACGAAGGAACGAAGGAACGAAGGAACGAAGGAGCGAAGGAACGAATGAACGAAGGAACGAAGGAAAGAAGGAACGAAGGAAGGAAATAACGAAGGAAGGAAGGAACGAAGAAACGTAGGAACGAAGGAAGGAAGGAACGAAGGAAGTAAGGAACGAAGGAACGAAGGAACGAAGGAACGAAGGAATGAAGGAACGAAGGAACGAAGGAACGAAGGAAGGAAGGAACGAAGGAACGAAGGAACGAAGGAACGAAGGAACGAAGGAACGAAGGAACGAAGGAAGGAAGGAAAGAAGGAACGAAGGAACGAAGGAACGAAGGAACGAAGGAACGAAGGAAAGAAGGAACGAAGGAACGAAGGAACGAAGGAACGAAGGAACGAAGGAACGAAGGAACGAAGGAACGAAGGAACGAATGAACGAAGGAACGAAGGAACGAAGGAACGAAGGAACGAAGGAACGAAGGAACGAAGGAACGAAGGAACGAAGGAACGAAGGAACGAAGGATCGAAAGAACGAAGGAACGAAGCAACGAAGCAACGAAGCAACGAAGGAACGAAGGAACGAAGGAACGAAGGAACGAGGGAACGAAGGAACGAAGGAACGAAGGAACGATGCAACGAAGGAACGAAGGAACGAAGGAACGAAGGAACGAAGGAACGAAGGAAGGAAGGAACGAAGGAACGAAGGAACGAAGGAAGGAAGGAACGAAGGAACGAAGGAAGGAAGGAACGAAGGAACGAAGGACCGAAGGAAGGAAGGAACGAAGGAAGGAAGGAACGAAGGAACGGATGAACGAAGGAAGGAAGGAACGAAGGAAGGAAGGAACGAAGGAAGGAAGGAACGAAGGAACGAAGGAACTAAGGAACGAAGGAACGAAGGAACGAAGGAACGAAGGAACGAAGGAACGAAGGAACGAAAGAACGAAGGAACGAAGCAACGAAGCAACGAAGGAACGAAGGAACGAAGCAACGAAGGAACGAAGGAACGAAGGAACGAAGGAACGAAGGAATGAAGGAACGAAGGAACGAAGGATCGAAGGAACGAAGGAACGAAGGAACGATGGAACGAAGGAACGAAGGAACGAAGGAACGTAGGAACGAAGGAACGAAGGAACGATGGAACGTAGGAACGAAGGAACGAAGGAAGGAAGGAACAAAGGAACGAAGGAACGAAGGAAACGAAGGAACGAAGGAACGAAGGAACGAAGGAACGAAGGAACGAAGGAACGAAGGAACGAAGGAACGAAGGAACGATGGAAGGAAGGAACGAAGGAACGAAGGAACGAAGGAACGAAGGAACGAAGGAACGAAGGAACGAAGGAACGTAGGAACGAAGGAACGAAGGAACGAAGGGACGAAGGGACGAAGGAACGAAGGAACGAAGGAACGAAGGAACGAAGGAACGAAGGAACGAAGGAACGAAGGAACGAAGGAACGAAAGAACGAAGGAACGAAGGAACGAAGGAACGAAGGAACGATGGAACGAAGGAACGAAGGAACGAAGGAACGAAGGAACGAAGTAACGAAGGAACGAAGGAAGGAAGGAACGAAGGAAGGAAGGAACGAAGGAACGAAGGAACGAAGGAAGGAAGGAACGAAGGAAGGAAGGAACGAAGGAACGAAGGAACGACGGAACGAAGGAACGAAGGAACGAAGGAACGAAGGAACGAATGAACGAAGGAACGAAGGAACGAAGGAACGAAGGAACGAAGGAACGAAGGAACGAAGGAACGAAGGAACGAAGGTAGGAAGGAACGAAGGAACGAAGGAAGGAAGGAACGAAGGAAGGAAGGAACGAAGGAACGAAGGAACGAAGGAACGAAGGAACGAAGGAACGAAGGACCGAAGGAACGAAGGAACGAAGGAACGAAGGAACGAAGGAACGAAGGAACGAAGGAACGAAGGAACGAAGGATCGAAGGAACGAAGGAACGAAGCAACGAAGCAACGAAGGAACGAAGCAACGAAGCAACGAAGGAACGAAGGAACGAAGGAACGAAGGAACGAAGGAACGAAGGAACGAAGGAACGAAGGAACGAAGGAACGAAGGAACGAATGAACGAAGGAACGAAGGAACGAAGGAACGAAGGAACGAAGGAAGGAACGAACGAAGGAACGAAGGAACGAAGGAACGAAGGAACGAAGGAACGAAGGAACGAAGGAACGAAGGAACGAAGGAACGAAGGAAGGAACGAACGAAGGAACGAACGAAGGAACGAAGGAACGAAGGAATTAAGGAACGAAGGAACGAAGGAACGAAGGAAGGAAGGAAAGAAGGAAGGACGGAACAAAGGAACGAAGGACCGAAGGAAGGAAGGAATGAAGGAAGGAAGGAACGAAGGAACGGAGGAACGAAGGAAGGAAGGAACGAAGGAAGAAAGGAACGAAGGAAGGAAGGAACGAAGGAACGAAGGAACGAAGGAACGAAGGAACAAAGGAACGAAGGAACGAAGGAACGAAGGAACGAAGGAACGAAGGAACGAAGGAACGAAGGAACGAAGGAACGAAGGAACGAAAGAACGAAGGAACGAAGCAACGATGCAACGAAGGAACGAAGGAACGAAGGAACGAAGGAACGAAGGAACGAAGGAACGAAGGAACGAAGGAACGAAGGAACGAAGCAACGAAGGAACGAAGGAACGAAGGAATGAAGGAACGAAGGAACGAAGGAACGACGGAACGAAGGAACGAAGGAACGAAGGAACGAAGGAACGTAGGAACGAAGGAACGAAGGAACGAAGGAACGAAGGAACGAAGGAACGAAGGAACGAAGGAACGCAGGAACGCAGGAACGAAGGAACGAAGGAACGAAGGAACGAAGGAATGACGGAACGAAGGAACGAAGGAACGAAGGGGCGAAGGAACGAAGGAACGAAGGAACGAAGAAACGAAGGAACGAAGGAACGAAGGTACGAAGGAACGTAGGAACGAAGGAACGAAGGAACGAAGGAACGAAGGAACGAAGGAACGAAGGAACGAAGGAACGAAGGAACGAAGGAGCGAAGGAACGAAGGAAGGAAGGAACGAAGGAACGAAGGAACGAAGGAACGAAGGAAGGAAGGGACGAAGGAACGAAGGAAGGAAGGAACGAAGGAACGAAGGAACGAAGGAACGAATGAAGGAAGGAATGAAGGAAGGAAGGAACGAAGGAACGAAGGAACGAAGGAAGGAACGACGGAACGAAGGAAAGAAGGAAAGAAGGAACGACGGAACGACGGAACGAAGGAACGAAGGAACGAAGGAAGGAAGGGACGAAGGAACGAAGGAATGAAGGAAAGAAGGAACGAAGGATCGAAAGATCGAAGGAACGAAGCAACGAAGCAAGGAAGGAACGAAGAAACGAAGGAACGAAGGAACAAAGGAACGAAGGAACGAAGGAACGAAGGAACGAAGGAACGAAGGAACGAAGGAACGAAGGAACGAAGGAAGGAAGGAACGAAGGAACGAAGGAACGAACGAACGAACGAAGGAACGAAGGAACGAAGGAAGGAAGGAACGAAGGACCGAAGGAAGGAAGGAACGAAGGAACGAAGGAACGAAGGAACGAAGTAAGGAAGGAACGAAGGAAGGAAGGAACGAAGGAAGGAACGAAGGAACGAAGCAACGAAGGAACGAAGGAACGAAGGAACGAAGGAACGAAGGAACGAAGGAACGAAGGAACGAAGGAACGAAGGAACGAAGGAACGAAGGAAGGAAGGAACGAAGCAACGAAGGAAGGAAGGAACGAAGGAACGAAGGAACGAAGGAAGGAAGGAACGAAGGAAGGAAGGAACGAAGGACCGAAGGAAGGAAGGAACGAAGGAAGGAAGGAACGAAGGAAGGAAGGAACGAAGGAAGGAAGGAACGAAGGAACGAAGGAACGAAGGAAGGAAGGACCGAAGGAACGAAGGAACGAAGGAACGAAGGAACGAAGGAACGAAGGAAGGAAGGAACGAAGGAACGAAGAAAGGAACGAAGGAACGAAGGAACGAAGGAACGAAGGAACGAAGCAACGAAGGAACGAAGGAAGGAAGGAACGAAGGAACGAAGGAACGAAGGAACGAAGGAACGAACGAACGAACGAACGATCGAACGGACGAACGGACGAACGGACGAACGGTCGAACGGACGAACGGACGAACGGACGAACGGACGAACGAACGAACGAACGAACGAACGAACGAACGAACGAACGAACGAACGAACGAACGAACGGACGAACGAACGAACGGATGAACAAACGAACGAACGAACGAACGAACGAACGAATGAACGAACGAACGAACGAACGAACGAACGAACGAACGAACGAACGAACGAACGAACGAACGAACGAACGAACGAACGAACGAACGAACGTACGAAGGAACGAAGGAAAGAACGAAGGAACGAACGAACGAACGAACGAAGGAACGAACGAACGAACGAACGAACGAAGGAACGTAGGAACGAAGGAACGAAATATCGAAGGAACGAAGGAACGAAGGAACGAAGGAACGAAGGAACGAAGGAATGAAGTAACGAAGGAACGAAGGATCGAAGGAACTATGGAAAGAAGCAAAAAAGCAACGAAGGAACGAAGGAACGTAGGAACGAAGGAACGAAGGAACGAAGGAACGAAGGAACGAAGGAACGAAGGAACGAAGGAACGAAGGAACGAAGGAACGAAGGAATGAAGGAACGAAGGAACGAAGGATCGAAAGAACGAAGGAACGAAGCAACGAAGCAACGAATGAACGAAGGAACGAAGGAACGATGCAACGAATGAACGAAGGAACGAAGGAACGAAGGAAGGAAGGAACGAAGGAACGTAGGAACGAAGGAAGGAAGGAACGAAGGAACGAAGGAACGAAGGAACGAAGGACCGAAGGAAGGCAGGAACGAAGGAAGGAAGGAACGAAGGAACGGAGGAACGAAGGAAGGAAGGAACGAAGGAACGAAGGAAGGAAGAAACGAAGGAACGAAGGAACGAAGGAACGAAGGAACGAAGGAACGAAGGAACGAAGGAACGAAGGAACGAAGGAACGAAGGAAGGAAGGAACGAAGGAACGAAGGAAGGAAGGAACGAAGGAACGAAGGAACGACGGAACGACGGAACGAAGGAACGAAGGAACGAAGGAACGAAGGAACGAAGGAACGAAGGAACGAAGGAACGAAGGAACGATGGAACGAAGGAACGAAGGAACGAAGGAACGAAGGAACGAAGGAACGAAGGAACGAAGGAACGAAGGAACGAGGGAACGAGGGAACGAAGGATCGAAGGTACGAAGGAACGAAGGAACGAAGGAACGAAGGAACGAAGGAAGGAAGGAACGAAGGAACGAAGGTAGGAAGGAACGAAGGAACGAAGGAAGGAAGGAAGGAAGGAACGAAGGAAGGAAGGAACGAAGGAACGAAGGAACGAAGGACCGAAGGAACGAAGGAACGAAGGAACGAAGGAACGAAGGAACGAAGGAACGAAGGAACGAAGGAACGAAGGAACGAAGGAACGAAGGAACGAAAGAACGAAGGAACGAAGGAACGAAGGAACGAAGGAACGAAGGAACGAAGGAACGAAGGAACGAAGGAACGAAGGAAGGAAGGAAGGAAGGAACGAAGGAAGGAAGGAAAGAAGGAACGAAGGAACGAAGGAACGAAGGAACGAAGGAACGAAGGAACGAAGGAACGAAGGAACGAAGGAACGAAGGAACGAAGGAACGAAGGAACGAAGGAACGAAGGAACGAAGGAACGAAGGAACGAAGGAAAGACGGATCGAAAGAATGAAGGAACGAAGCAACGAAGCAACGAAGGAACGAAGGAACGAAGGAACGAAGGAACGAAGGAACCAAGGAACGAAGGAACGATGCAACGAAGGAACGAAGGAACGAAGGAACGAAGTAACGAAGGAACGAAGGAAGGAAGGAACGAAGGAACGAAGGAACGAAGGAACGAAGGAAGGAAGGAACGAAGGAAGGAAGGAACGAAGGACCGAAGGAAGGAAGGAACGAAGGAACGAAGGAACGAAGGAACGGATGAACGAAGGAACGATGGAACGAAGGAACGAAGGAACGAAGGAACGAAGGAACGAAGGAACGAAGGAACGAAGGAACGAAGGAACGAGGGAACGAGGGAACGAAGGATCGAAGGAACGAAGGAACGAAGGAACGAAGGAACGAAGGAACGAAGGAAGGAAGGAACGAATGAACGAAGGTAGGAAGGAACGAAGGAACGAAGGAAGGAAGGAACGAAGGAAGGAAGGAACGAAGGAACGAAGGAACGAAGGACCGAAGGAACGAAGGAACGAAGGAACGAAGGAACAAAGGAACGAAGGAACGAAGGAACGAAGGAACGAAGGAACGAAGGAACGAAGGAACGAAGGAACGAAGGAACGAAGGAACGAAGGAAGGAAGGAAGGAAGGAACGAAGGAAGGAAGGAAAGAAGGAACGAAGGAACGAAGGAACGAAGGAACGAAGGAACGAAGGAACGAAGGAACGAAGGAACGAAGGAACGAAGGAACGAAGGAACGAAGGAACGAAGGAACGAAGGAACGAAGGAACGAAGGAACGAAGGAACGAAGGAACGAAGGAACGAAGGAACGAAGGAACGAAGGAACGAAGGAAAGACGGATCGAAAGAATGAAGGAACGAAGCAACGAAGCAACGAAGGAACGAAGGAACGAAGGAACGAAGGAACGAAGGAACGAAGGAACCAAGGAACGAAGGAACGATGCAACGAAGGAACGAAGGAACGAAGGAACGAAGTAACGAAGGAACGAAGGAAGGAAGGAACGAAGGAACGAAGGAACGAAGGAACGAAGGAAGGAAGGAACGAAGGAAGGAAGGAACGAAGGACCGAAGGAAGGAAGGAACGAAGGAACGAAGGAACGAAGGAACGGATGAACGTAGGAAGGAAGGAACGAAGGAAGGAAGGAACGAAGGAAGGAAGGAACGAAGGAACGAAGGAACGAAGGAACGAAGGAACGAAGGATCGAAAGAACGAAGGAACGAAGCAACGAAGCAACGAAGGAACGAAGGAACGAAGGAACGAAGCAACGAAGGAACGAAGGAACGAAGGAATGAAGGAACGAAGGAACGAAGGATCGAAGGAACGAAGGAACGAAGGAACGATGGAACGAAGGAACGAAGGAACGAAGGAAATAAGGAAAGAAGGAAGGAAGGAACGAAGGAACGAAGGAACGAAGGAAGGAAGGAACGAAGGAAGGAAGGAACGACGGAACGAAGGAAAGAAGGAACGACGGAACGAAGGAACGAAGGAACGAAGGATCGAAGGAACGTAGGAACGAAGGAACGAAGGAACGAAGGAACGAAGGAACGAAGGAACGAAGGAACGAAGGAACGAAGGAAGGAAGGAACGAAGGAACGAAGGAACGAAGGAAGGAAGGAAGGAAGGAACGAAGGAACGACGGAACGAAGGAACGAAGGAACGAAGGAACGAAGGAACGATGGAACGAAGGAACGAAGGAACGAAGGAACGAAGGATCGAAGGAACGAAGGAACGAAGCAACGAAGCAACGAAGGAACGAAGCAACGAAGGAACGAAGGAACGAAGGAACGAAGGAACGAAGGAACGAAGCAACGAAGGAACGAAGGAACGAAGCAACGTAGGAACGAAGGAACGAAGGAACGAAGGAACGAAGCAACGAAGGAACGAAGGAACGATGGAACGAAGGAACGAAGGAACGAAGGAACGTAGGAACGAAGGAACGAAGGAACGAAGGAACGAAGGAACGAAGGAACGAAGGAACGAAGGAACGAAGGAACGAAGGAACGAAGGAACGAAGGAACGAAGGAAGGAAGGGACGAAGGAACGAAGGAACGAAGGAAGGAAGGAACGAAGGAACGAAGGAACGAAGGAAGGAAGGAACGAAGGAACAAAGGAAGGAAGGAACGAAGGAAGGAAGGAACGAAGGAAGGAAGGAACGAAGGAACGAATTAACGAAGGAAGGAAGGAACGAAGGAAGGAAGGAACGACGGAACGAAGGAAAGAAGGAACGACGGAACGAAGGAACGAAGGAACGAAGGAACGAAGGAACGAAGGAACGAAGGAATGAAGGAACGAAGGATCGAAAGAACGAAGGAAGGAAGCAACGAAGCAACGAAGGAACGAAGGAACGAAGGAACGAAGGAACGAAGGGACGAAGCAACGAAGGAACGAAGGAACGAAGGAACGATGGAACGAAGGAACGAAGGAACGAAAGAAAGAAGGATCGAAAGAACGAAGGAACGATGCAACGAAGCAACGAAGGAACGAAGGAACGAAGGAACGAAGGAACCAAGGAACGAAGGAACGAAGGAACGAAGGAACGAAGGAACGAAGGAACGAAGGAACGAAGGAACGAAGGAACGAAGGATCGAAAGAACGGAGGAACGAAGCAACGAAGCAACGAAGGAACGATGGAACGAAGGAACGAAGGAACGAAGGAACGAAGGAACGAAGCAATGAAGGAACGAAGGAACGAAGCAACGAAGGAACGAAGGAACGAAGGAACGAAGGAACGAAGGAACGAAGGAACGAAGGAACGTAGGAACGAAGGAACGAAGGAACGAAGGAACGAAGGAACGAAGGAACGAAGGAACGAAGGAACGAAGGAACGAAGGAACGAAGGAACGATGGAACGAAGGAACGAAGGAACGAAGGATCGAAGGAACGAAGGAACGAAGGAACGAAGGAACGAAGGAACGAAGGAACGAAGGAACGAAGGAAGGAAGGAACGAAGGAAGGAAGGAACGAAGGACCGAAGGAAGGAAGGAACGAAGGAACGAAGGAACGAAGGAACGGATGAACGTAGGAAGGAAGGAACGAAGGAAGGAAGGAACGAAGGAAGGAAGGAACGAAGGAACGAAGGAACGAAGGAACGAAGGATCGAAAGAACGAAGGAACGAAGCAACGAAGCAACGAAGGAACGAAGGAACGAAGGAACGAAGCAACGAAGGAACGAAGGAACGAAGGAATGAAGGAACGAAGGAACGAAGGATCGAAGGAACGAAGGAACGAAGGAACGATGGAACGAAGGAACGAAGGAACGAAGGAACGAAGGAACGTAGGAACGAAGGAACGAAGGAACGAAGGAACGAAGGAACGAAGGAACGAAGGAACGAAGGAACGAAGCAACGAAGGAACGAAGGAACGAAGGAACGAAGGAACGAAGGAACGAAGGAACGAAGGAACGATGGAACGAAGGAACGAAGGAACGTAGGAACGAAGGAACGAAGGAACGAAGGGACGAAGGAACGAAGGAACGAAGGAACGAAGGAACGAAGGAACGAAGGAACGAAGGAACGAAGGAACGAAGGAACGAAGATATGAAGGAACGTAGGAACGAAGGAACGAAGGAACGAAGGAACGAAGGAACGAAGGAACGAAGGAACGAAGGAACGAAGGAACGAAGGAAGGAAGGAACGAAGGAACGAAGGAAGGAAGGGACGAAGGAACGAAGGAACGAAGGAACGAAGGAACGAAGGAAGGAAGGAACGAAGGAACGAAGGAACGAAGGAACGAAGGAACGAAGGAAATAAGGAAAGAAGGAAGGAAGGAACGAAGGAACGAAGGAACGAAGGAAGGAAGGAACGAAGGAAGGAAGGAACGACGGAACGAAGGAAAGAAGGAACGACGGAACGAAGGAACGAAGGAACGAAGGAACGAAGATATGAAGGATCGTAGGAACGACGGAACGAAGGAACGAAGGAACGAAGGAACGAAGGAACGAAGGAAGGAAGGAACGAAGGAAGGAAGGAACGAAGGAAGGAAGGAACGAAGGAACGAATTAACGAAGGAAGGAAGGAACGAAGGAAGGAAGGAACGACGGAACGAAGGAAAGAAGGAACGACGGAACGAAGGAACGAAGGAACGAAGGAACGAAGGAACGAAGGAATGAAGGAACGAAGGATCGAAAGAACGAAGGAAGGAAGCAACGAAGCAACGAAGGAACGAAGGAACGAAGGAACGAAGGAACGAAGGAACGAAGGAACGAAGCAACGAAGGAACGAAGGAACGAAGGAACGATGGAACGAAGGAACGAAGGAACGAAAGAAAGAAGGATCGAAAGAACGAAGGAACGATGCAACGAAGCAACGAAGGAACGAAGGAACGAAGGAACGAAGGAACCAAAGAACGAAGGAACGAAGGAACGAAGGAACGAAGGAACGAAGGAACGAAGGAACGAAGGAACGAAGGAACGAAGGAACGAAGGATCGAAAGAACGAAGGAACGAAGCAACGAAGGAAGGAAGGAAGGAAGGAAGGAAGGAACGAAGAAACGAAGGAACGAAGGAACGAAGGACCGAAGGAACGAAGGAACGAAGGAACGTAGGAACGAAGGAACGAAGGAACGAAGGAACGAAGGAACGAAGGAACGAAGGAACGAAGGAACGAAGGAACGAAGGAACGATGGAACGAAGGAACGAAGGAACGAAGGAACGAATGAACGAAGGAAGGAAGGAATGAAGGAAGGAAGGAACGAAGGAACGAAGGAACGAAGGAAGGAAGGAACGAAGGAAGGAAGGAACGAAGGAACGAAGGAACGAAGGAACGAAGGAACGAAGGATCGAAGGAACGAAGGAACGAAGGAACGAGGGAACGAAGGAACGAAGGATCGAAGGAACGAAGGAACGAAGCAACGAAGCAACGAAGCAACGAAGGAACGAAGCAACGAAGGAACGAAGGAACGAAGGAACGTAGGAACGAAGGAACGAAGCAACGAAGGAACGAAGCAACGAAGGAACGAAGGAACGAAGAAACGAAGGAACGAAGGAACGAAGGAACGAAGGAACGAAGGAACGAAGGAACGAAGGAAGGAAGGAAGGAAGGAACGAAGGAACGAAGGAACGAAGGAACGAAGGAACGAAGGAACGAAGGAACGAAGGAACGAAGGAACGAAGGAACGAAGGAACGAAGGAACGAAGGAACGAAGTAACGAAGGAACGAAGGAACGAAGAAACGAAGGAACGAAGAAACGAAGGAACGAAGGAACGAAGGAACGAAGGAACGAAGGAACAAAGGAACGAAGGAACGAAGGAACGAAGGAACGAAGGAATGAAGGATCGAGAGAACGAAGGAACGAAGCAACGAAGCAACGAAGGAACGAAGGAACGAAGGAACGAAGGAACGAAGGAACGAAGCAACGAAGCAACGAAGGAACGAAGGAACGTAGGAACGAAGCAACGAAGGAACGAAGCAACGAAGGAACGAAGGAACGAAGGAACGAAGGAACGAAGGAACGAAGGAACGAAGGAACGAAGGAACGAAGGAGCGAAGGAACGAAGGAAGGAAGGAACGCAGGAACGAAGGAACGAAGGAACGAAGGAACGAAGGAACGAAGCAACGAAGTAACGAAGCAATGAAGCAATGAAGGAATGAAGGAACGAAGGAACGAAGGAACGAAGGAACGAAGGAACGAAGGAACGAAGGAACGAAGGAACGAAGGAACGAAGGAACGAAGGAACGAAGGAACGAAGGAACGAAGGAACGAAGGACCGAAGGAACGAAGGAACGAAGGAACGAAGGAACGAAGGAACGAAGGAACGAAGGAACGAAGGAACGAAGGAACGAAGGAACGTAGGAACGAAGGAACGAAGGGCCGAAGGAACGAAGGAACTAAGGAAGGAAGGAACAAAGGAACGAAGGAAGGAAGGAACGAAGAAAGGAAGGAACGAAGGAACGAAGGAACGACGGAACGAAGGAACGAAGGAACGAAGGAACGAAGGAACGAAGGAACGAAGGAACGATGGAACGAAGGAACGAAGGATCGAAGGAACGAAGGAACGTAGCAACGAAGCAACGAAGGAACGAAGCAACGAAGGAACGAAGGAACGAAGGAACGAAGGAACGAAGCAACGAAGGAACGAAGGAACGAAGCAACGAAGGAACGAAGGAACGAAGGAACGAAGGAACGAAGGAACGAAGCAACGAAGGAACGAAGGAACGAAGGAACGAAGGAACGAAGGAACGAAGGAACGAAGGAAGGAAGGAACGAAGGAAGGAAGGAACGAAGGAACGAAGGAAGGAAGGAACGAAGGAACGAAGGAACGAAGGAACGAAGGAACGAAGTAAGGAAGGAACGAAGGAAGGAAGGAACGAAGGAAGGAAGGAACGAAGGAAGGAAGGAACGAAGGAACGAAGCAACGAAGGAACGAAGGAACGAAGGAACGAAGGAACGAAGGAACGAAGGAACGAAGGAACGAAGCAACGAAGGAACGAAGGAACGAATGAACGAAGGAACGAAGGAACGAAGGAACGAAGGAACGAAGGAAAGAAGGAAAGAAGGAACGAAGGAACGAAGGAACGAAGGAACGAAGGAACGAAGGAACGAAGGAAGGAAGGAACGAAGGATCGAAGGAACGAAGGAACGCAGGAACGAGGGAACGAAGGAACGAAGGAACGACGGAACGAAGGAACGAAAGAACGAAGGAACGAAGGAACGAAGGATCGAAAGAACGAAGGAACGAAGCAACGAAGCAACGAAGGAACGAAGGCACGAAGGAACGAAGGAACGAAGCAACGAAGGAACGAAGGAACGTAGCAACGAAGGAACGAAGGAACGAAGGAACGAAGGAACGAAGGAACGCAGGAACGAAGGAACGAAGGAACGAAGGAACGAAGGAATGACGGAACGTAGGAACGAAGGAACGAAGGAACGAAGGGACGAAGGAACGAAGGAACGAAGGAACGAAGCAACGAAGCAACGAAGGAACGAAGGCACGAAGGAACGAAGGAACGAAGCAACGAAGGAACGAAGGAACGTAGCAACGAAGGAACGAAGGAACGAAGGAACGAAGGAACGAAGGAACGAAGGAGCGAAGGAGCGAAGGAACGAAGGAACGAAGGAACGAAGGAACGAAAGAACGAAGGAACGAAGGAAGGAAGGAACGAAGGAACGAAGGAACGAAGGAACGAAGGAACGAAGGAACGAAGGAACGTAGGAACGAAGGAACGAAGAAACGAAGGAACGAAGGGACGAAGGAACGAAGGAACGAAGGATCGAAGGAACGAAGAAACGAAGGAACGAAGGAACGAAGGAACGAAGGAACGAAGGAACGAAGGAACGAAGGAAGGAAGGAACGAAGGTAGGAAGGAACGAAGGAACGAAGGAAGGAAGGATCGAAGGAACGAAGGAACGAAGGAACGACGTAACGAAGGAACGAAGGAACGACGTAACGAAGGAACGAAGGAACGAAGGAACGAAGGAACGAAGGAACGAAGGAACGAAGGAACGGAGGAACGAAGGAACGAAGGAACGAAGGAACGAAGGAACGAAGGAACGAAGGAACGAGGGAACGAAGGAACGAAGGAACGAAGGAACGAAGCAACAAAGTAACGAAGCAATGAAGCAATGAAGGAATGAAGGAACGAAGGAACGAAGGAACGAAGGAACGAAGGAACGAAGGAACGAAGGAACGAAGGAACGAAGGAACGAAGGAACGAAGGAACGAAGGAACGAAGGAACGAAGGAACGAAGGAACGAAGCAACGAAGGAACGAAGGAACGAAGGAACGAAGGAACGAAGGAACGAAGGAACGAAGGAACGAAGGAACGAAGGAACGAAGCAACGAAGGAACGAAGGAACGAAGGAACGAAGGAACGAAGGAACGAACGAACGAAGGAACGATGGAACGAAGGAACGAAGGAACGAAGGAACGAAGGAACGAAGGAACGAAGGAACGAAGGAACGAAGGACCGAAGGAAAGAAGGAACGAAGGAACGAAGGAACGAAGGAACGAAGGAAAGAAGGAACGAAGGAACGAAGGAACGTAGGAACGAAGGAACGAAGGAACGAAGGGCCGAAGGAACGAAGGAACGAAGGAACGAAGGAACGGAGGAACGAAGGAACGAAGGAACGGAGGAACGAAGGAACGAAGGAACGAAGGAAAGAAGGAACTAAGGAAGGAAGGAACAAAGGAATGAAGGAACGAAGGAAGGAAGGAACGAAGAAAGGAAGGAACGAAGGAACGAAGGAACGACGTAACGAAGGAACGAAGGAACGAAGGAACGAAGGAACGAAGGAACGAAGGAACGATGGAACGAAGGAACGAAGGAACGAAGGATCGAAGGAACGAAGGAACGAAGCAACGAAGCAACGAAGGAACGAAGCAACGAAGGAACGAAGGAACGAAGGAACGAAGGAACGAAGGAACGAAGCAACGAAGGAACGAAGGAACGAAGGAACGAAGCAACGAAGGAACGAAGGAACGAAGGAACGAAGGAAAGAAGGAACGAAGGAACGAAGGAACGAAGGAACGAAGGAACGAAGGGACGAAGGAACGAAGGAACGAAGGAACGAAGGAACGAAGGAACGAAGATACGAAGGAACGTAGGAACGAAGGAACGAAGGAACGAAGGAACGAAGGAACGAAGGAACGAAGGAACGAAGGAACGAAGGAAGGAAGGAACGAAGGAACGAAGGAAGGAAGGGACGAAGGAACGAAGGAAGGAAGGAACGAAGGAACGAAGGAACGAAGGGACGAAGGAACGAAGGAAAGAAGGAACGAAGGAACGAAGGAACGAAGGAACGAAGGAACGAAGGGACGAAGGAACGAAGGAACGAAGGAACGAAGGAACGAAGGAACGAAGATACGAAGGAACGTAGGAACGAAGGAACGAAGGAACGAAGGAACGAAGGAACGAAGGAACGAAGGAACGAAGGAACGAAGGAAGGAAGGAACGAAGGAACGAAGGAAGGAAGGGACGAAGGAACGAAGGAAGGAAGGAACGAAGGAAGGAAGGAACGAAGGAACGAAGGAACGAAGGAACGAAGGAATGAAGGAAGGAAGGAACGAAGGAACGAAGGAAGGAAGGAAGGAAGGAACGAAGGAAGGAAGGAACGACGGAACGAAGGAAAGAAGGAACGACGGTATGAAGGAACGATGGAACGAAGGAACGAAGGAACGAAGGAACGAAGGAACGAAGGAAGGAAGGAACGAAGGAAGGAAGGAACGAAGGAATGTAGGAAGCAAGGAACGAAGGAAGGAAGGAACGAAGGAACGAAGGAACGAAGTAAGGAAGGAACGAAGGAAGGAAGGAACGAAGGAAGGAAGGAACGAAGGAAGGAAGGAACGAAGGAACGAAGCAACGAAGGAACGAAGGAACGAAGGAACGAAGGAACGAAGGAACGAAGGAACGAAGGAACGAAGGAAAGAAGGAACGAAGGAACGAAGGAACGAAGGAACGACGCAACGAAGGAACGAAGGAACGAATGAACGAAGGAACGAAGGAATGAAGGAAAGAAGGAAAGAAGGAACGAAGGAACGAAGGAACGAAGGAACGAAGGAACGAAGGAAGGAAGGAACGAAGGAACGAAGGAACGAAGGAACGAAGGAACGAAGGAACGAAGGCAGGAAGGAACGAAGGAACGAAGGAACGAAGGAAGGAAGGAAGGAAGGAACGAAGAAACGAAGGAACGAAGGAACGAAGGAACGAAGGAACGAAGGAACGAAGGTAGGAAGGAACGAAGGAACGAAGGAAGGAAGGAACGAAGGAAGGAAGGAACGAAGGAACGAAGGAACGAAGGAACGAAGGAACGAAGGAACGAAGGACCGAAGGAACGAAGGAACGAAGGAACGAAGGAACGAAGGAACGAAGGAACGAAGGAACGAAGGAACGAAGGAACGAAGGATCGAAGGAACGAAGGAACGAAGCAACGAAGCAACGAAGGAACGAAGCAACGAAGCAACGAAGGAACGAAGGAACGAAGGAACGAAGGAACGAAGGAACGAAGGAACGAAGGAACGAAGGAACGAAGGAACGAAGGAACGAAGGAACGAATGAACGAAGGAACGAAGGAACGAAGGAACGAAGGAACGAAGGAAGGAACGAACGAAGGAACGAAGGAACGAAGGAACGAAGGAACGAAGGAACGAAGGAACGAAGGAACGAAGGAACGAAGGAACGAAGGAAGGAACGAACGAAGGAACGAACGAAGGAACGAAGGAACGAAGGAATTAAGGAACGAAGGAACGAAGGAACGAAGGAAGGAAGGAAAGAAGGAAGGACGGAACAAAGGAACGAAGGACCGAAGGAAGGAAGGAATGAAGGAAGGAAGGAACGAAGGAACGGAGGAACGAAGGAAGGAAGGAACGAAGGAAGAAAGGAACGAAGGAAGGAAGGAACGAAGGAACGAAGGAACGAAGGAACGAAGGAACAAAGGAACGAAGGAACGAAGGAACGAAGGAACGAAGGAACGAAGGAACGAAGGAACGAAGGAACGAAGGAACGAAGGAACGAAAGAACGAAGGAACGAAGCAACGATGCAACGAAGGAACGAAGGAACGAAGGAACGAAGGAACGAAGGAACGAAGGAACGAAGGAACGAAGGAACGAAGGAACGAAGCAACGAAGGAACGAAGGAACGAAGGAATGAAGGAACGAAGGAACGAAGGAACGACGGAACGAAGGAACGAAGGAACGAAGGAACGAAGGAACGTAGGAACGAAGGAACGAAGGAACGAAGGAACGAAGGAACGAAGGAACGAAGGAACGAAGGAACGCAGGAACGCAGGAACGAAGGAACGAAGGAACGAAGGAACGAAGGAATGACGGAACGAAGGAACGAAGGAACGAAGGGGCGAAGGAACGAAGGAACGAAGGAACGAAGAAACGAAGGAACGAAGGAACGAAGGTACGAAGGAACGTAGGAACGAAGGAACGAAGGAACGAAGGAACGAAGGAACGAAGGAACGAAGGAACGAAGGAACGAAGGAACGAAGGAGCGAAGGAACGAAGGAAGGAAGGAACGAAGGAACGAAGGAACGAAGGAACGAAGGAAGGAAGGGACGAAGGAACGAAGGAAGGAAGGAACGAAGGAACGAAGGAACGAAGGAACGAATGAAGGAAGGAATGAAGGAAGGAAGGAACGAAGGAACGAAGGAACGAAGGAAGGAACGACGGAACGAAGGAAAGAAGGAAAGAAGGAACGACGGAACGACGGAACGAAGGAACGAAGGAACGAAGGAAGGAAGGGACGAAGGAACGAAGGAATGAAGGAAAGAAGGAACGAAGGATCGAAAGATCGAAGGAACGAAGCAACGAAGCAAGGAAGGAACGAAGAAACGAAGGAACGAAGGAACAAAGGAACGAAGGAACGAAGGAACGAAGGAACGAAGGAACGAAGGAACGAAGGAACGAAGGAACGAAGGAAGGAAGGAACGAAGGAACGAAGGAACGAACGAACGAACGAAGGAACGAAGGAACGAAGGAAGGAAGGAACGAAGGACCGAAGGAAGGAAGGAACGAAGGAACGAAGGAACGAAGGAACGAAGTAAGGAAGGAACGAAGGAAGGAAGGAACGAAGGAAGGAACGAAGGAACGAAGCAACGAAGGAACGAAGGAACGAAGGAACGAAGGAACGAAGGAACGAAGGAACGAAGCAACGAATGAACGAAGGAACGAAGGTACGAAGGAACGAAGGAATGAAGGAACGAAGGAACGAAGGAACGAAGGAACGAAGGAACGAAGGAACGAAGGAACGAAGGAACGAAGGAAGGAAGGAACGAAGCAACGAAGGAAGGAAGGAACGAAGGAACGAAGGAACGAAGGAAGGAAGGAACGAAGGAAGGAAGGAACGAAGGACCGAAGGAAGGAAGGAACGAAGGAAGGAAGGAACGAAGGAAGGAAGGAACGAAGGAAGGAAGGAACGAAGGAACGAAGGAACGAAGGAAGGAAGGACCGAAGGAACGAAGGAACGAAGGAACGAAGGAACGAAGGAACGAAGGAAGGAAGGAACGAAGGAACGAAGAAAGGAACGAAGGAACGAAGGAACGAAGGAACGAAGGAACGAAGCAACGAAGGAACGAAGGAAGGAAGGAACGAAGGAACGAAGGAACGAAGGAACGAAGGAACGAACGAACGAACGAACGATCGAACGGACGAACGGACGAACGGACGAACGGTCGAACGGACGAACGGACGAACGGACGAACGGACGAACGAACGAACGAACGAACGAACGAACGAACGAACGAACGAACGAACGAACGAACGAACGGACGAACGAACGAACGGATGAACAAACGAACGAACGAACGAACGAACGAACGAATGAACGAACGAACGAACGAACGAACGAACGAACGAACGAACGAACGAACGAACGAACGAACGAACGAACGAACGAACGAACGAACGAACGTACGAAGGAACGAAGGAAAGAACGAAGGAACGAACGAACGAACGAACGAAGGAACGAACGAACGAACGAACGAACGAAGGAACGTAGGAACGAAGGAACGAAATATCGAAGGAACGAAGGAACGAAGGAACGAAGGAACGAAGGAACGAAGGAATGAAGTAACGAAGGAACGAAGGATCGAAGGAACTATGGAAAGAAGCAAAAAAGCAACGAAGGAACGAAGGAACGTAGGAACGATGGAACGAAGGAACGAAGGAACGAAGGAACGAAGGAACGAAGGAACGAAGGAACGAAGGAACGAAGGAACGAAGGAATGAAGGAACGAAGGAACGAAGGATCGAAAGAACGAAGGAACGAAGCAACGAAGCAACGAATGAACGAAGGAACGAAGGAACGATGCAACGAATGAACGAAGGAACGAAGGAACGAAGGAAGGAAGGAACGAAGGAACGTAGGAACGAAGGAAGGAAGGAACGAAGGAACGAAGGAACGAAGGAACGAAGGACCGAAGGAAGGCAGGAACGAAGGAAGGAAGGAACGAAGGAACGGAGGAACGAAGGAAGGAAGGAACGAAGGAACGAAGGAAGGAAGAAACGAAGGAACGAAGGAACGAAGGAACGAAGGAACGAAGGAACGAAGGAACGAAGGAACGAAGGAACGAAGGAACGAAGGAAGGAAGGAACGAAGGAACGAAGGAAGGAAGGAACGAAGGAACGAAGGAACGACGGAACGACGGAACGAAGGAACGAAGGAACGAAGGAACGAAGGAACGAAGGAACGAAGGAACGAAGGAACGAAGGAACGAAGGAACGATGGAACGAAGGAACGAAGGAACGAAGGAACGAAGGAACGAAGGAACGAAGGAACGAAGGAACGAAGGAACGAAGGAACGAGGGAACGAGGGAACGAAGGATCGAAGGAACGAAGGAACGAAGGAACGAAGGAACGAAGGAACGAAGGAAGGAAGGAACGAAGGAACGAAGGTAGGAAGGAACGAAGGAACGAAGGAAGGAAGGAACGAAGGAAGGAAGGAACGAAGGAACGAAGGAACGAAGGACCGAAGGAACGAAGGAACGAAGGAACGAAGGAACGAAGGAACGAAGGAACGAAGGAACGAAGGAACGAAGGAACGACGGAACGAAGGAACGAAAGAACGAAGGAACGAAGGAACGAAGGAACGAAGGAACGAAGGAACGAAGGAACGAAGGAACGAAGGAACGAAGGAAGGAAGGAAGGAAGGAACGAAGGAAGGAAGGAAAGAAGGAACGAAGGAACGAAGGAACGAAGGAACGAAGGAACGAAGGAACGAAGGAACGAAGGAACGAAGGAACGAAGGAACGAAGGAACGAAGGAACGAAGGAACGAAGGAACGAAGGATCGAAGGAACGAAGGAAAGACGGATCGAAAGAATGAAGGAACGAAGCAACGAAGCAACGAAGGAACGAAGGAACGAAGGAACGAAGGAACGAAGGAACCAAGGAACGAAGGAACGATGCAACGAAGGAACGAAGGAACGAAGGAACGAAGTAACGAAGGAACGAAGGAAGGAAGGAACGAAGGAACGAAGGAACGAAGGAACGAAGGAAGGAAGGAACGAAGGAAGGAAGGAACGAAGGACCGAAGGAAGGAAGGAACGAAGGAACGAAGGAACGAAGGAACGGATGAACGAAGGAACGATGGAACGAAGGAACGAAGGAACGAAGGAACGAAGGAACGAAGGAACGAAGGAACGAAGGAACGAAGGAACGAAGGAACGAGGGAACGAGGGAACGAAGGATCGAAGGAACGAAGGAACGAAGGAACGAAGGAACGAAGGAACGAAGGAAGGAAGGAACGAATGAACGAAGGTAGGAAGGAACGAAGGAACGAAGGAAGGAAGGAACGAAGGAAGGAAGGAACGAAGGAACGAAGGAACGAAGGACCGAAGGAACGAAGGAACGAAGGAACGAAAGAACAAAGGAACGAAGGAACGAAGGAACGAAGGAACGAAGGAACGAAGGAACGAAGGAACGAAGGAACGAAGGAACGAAGGAACGAAGGAAGGAAGGAAGGAAGGAACGAAGGAAGGAAGGAAAGAAGGAACGAAGGAACGAAGGAACGAAGGAACGAAGGAACGAAGGAACGAAGGAACGAAGGAACGAAGGAACGAAGGAACGAAGGAACGAAGGAACGAAGGAACGAAGGAACGAAGGAACGAAGGAACGAAGGAACGAAGGAACGAAGGAACGAAGGAACGAAGGAAAGACGGATCGAAAGAATGAAGGAACGAAGCAACGAAGCAACGAAGGAACGAAGGAACGAAGGAACGAAGGAACGAAGGAACGAAGGAACCAAGGAACGAAGGAACGATGCAACGAAGGAACGAAGGAACGAAGGAACGAAGTAACGAAGGAACGAAGGAAGGAAGGAACGAAGGAACGAAGGAACGAAGGAACGAAGGAAGGAAGGAACGAAGGAAGGAAGGAACGAAGGACCGAAGGAAGGAAGGAACGAAGGAACGAAGGAACGAAGGAACGGATGAACGTAGGAAGGAAGGAACGAAGGAAGGAAGGAACGAAGGAAGGAAGGAACGAAGGAACGAAGGAACGAAGGAACGAAGGAACGAAGGATCGAAAGAACGAAGGAACGAAGCAACGAAGCAACGAAGGAACGAAGGAACGAAGGAACGAAGCAACGAAGGAACGAAGGAACGAAGGAATGAAGGAACGAAGGAACGAAGGATCGAAGGAACGAAGGAACGAAGGAACGATGGAACGAAGGAACGAAGGAACGAAGGAAATAAGGAAAGAAGGAAGGAAGGAACGAAGGAACGAAGGAACGAAGGAAGGAAGGAACGAAGGAAGGAAGGAACGACGGAACGAAGGAAAGAAGGAACGACGGAACGAAGGAACGAAGGAACGAAGGATCGAAGGAACGTAGGAACGAAGGAACGAAGGAACGAAGGAACGAAGGAACGAAGGAACGAAGGAACGAAGGAACGAAGGAAGGAAGGAACGAAGGAACGAAGGAACGAAGGAAGGAAGGAAGGAAGGAACGAAGGAACGACGGAACGAAGGAACGAAGGAACGAAGGAACGAAGGAACGATGGAACGAAGGAACGAAGGAACGAAGGAACGAAGGATCGAAGGAACGAAGGAACGAAGCAACGAAGCAACGAAGGAACGAAGCAACGAAGGAACGAAGGAACGAAGGAACGAAGGAACGAAGGAACGAAGCAACGAAGGAACGAAGGAACGAAGCAACGTAGGAACGAAGGAACGAAGGAACGAAGGAACGAAGCAACGAAGGAACGAAGGAACGATGGAACGAAGGAACGAAGGAACGAAGGAACGTAGGAACGAAGGAACGAAGGAACGAAGGGACGAAGGAACGAAGGAACGAAGGAACGAAGGAACGAAGATATGAAGGATCGTAGGAACGGCGGAACGAAGGAACGAAGGAACGAAGGAACGAAGGAACGAAGGAACGAAGGAACGAAGGAACGAAGGAACGAAGGAACGAAGGAACGAAGGAACGAAGGAACGAAGGAACGAAGGAAGGAAGGGACGAAGGAACGAAGGAACGAAGGAAGGAAGGAACGAAGGAACGAAGGAACGAAGGAAGGAAGGAACGAAGGAACAAAGGAAGGAAGGAACGAAGGAAGGAAGGAACGAAGGAAGGAAGGAACGAAGGAACGAATTAACGAAGGAAGGAAGGAACGAAGGAAGGAAGGAACGACGGAACGAAGGAAAGAAGGAACGACGGAACGAAGGAACGAAGGAACGAAGGAACGAAGGAACGAAGGAACGAAGGAACGAAGGAATGAAGGAACGAAGGATCGAAAGAACGAAGGAAGGAAGCAACGAAGCAACGAAGGAACGAAGGAACGAAGGAACGAAGGAACGAAGGGACGAAGCAACGAAGGAACGAAGGAACGAAGGAACGATGGAACGAAGGAACGAAGGAACGAAAGAAAGAAGGATCGAAAGAACGAAGGAACGATGCAACGAAGCAACGAAGGAACGAAGGAACGAAGGAACGAAGGAACCAAGGAACGAAGGAACGAAGGAACGAAGGAACGAAGGAACGAAGGAACGAAGGAACGAAGGAACGAAGGATCGAAAGAACGGAGGAACGAAGCAACGAAGCAACGAAGGAACGATGGAACGAAGGAACGAAGGAACGAAGGAACGAAGGAACGAAGCAATGAAGGAACGAAGGAACGAAGCAACGAAGGAACGAAGGAACGAAGGAACGAAGGAACAAAGGAACGAAGGAACGTAGGAACGAAGGAACGAAGGAACGAAGGAACGAAGGAACGAAGGAACGAAGGAACGAAGGAACGAAGGAACGAAGGAACGATGGAACGAAGGAACGAAGGAACGAAGGATCGAAGGAACGAAGGAACGAAGGAACGAAGGAACGAAGGAACGAAGGAACGAAGGAACGAAGGAAGGAAGGAACGAAGGAAGGAAGGAACGAAGGACCGAAGGAAGGAAGGAACGAAGGAACGAAGGAACGAAGGAACGGATGAACGTAGGAAGGAAGGAACGAAGGAAGGAAGGAACGAAGGAAGGAAGGAACGAAGGAACGAAGGAACGAAGGAACGAAGGATCGAAAGAACGAAGGAACGAAGCAACGAAGCAACGAAGGAACGAAGGAACGAAGGAACGAAGCAACGAAGGAACGAAGGAACGAAGGAATGAAGGAACGAAGGAACGAAGGATCGAAGGAACGAAGGAACGAAGGAACGATGGAACGAAGGAACGAAGGAACGAAGGAACGAAGGAACGTAGGAACGAAGGAACGAAGGAACGAAGGAACGAAGGAACGAAGGAACGAAGGAACGAAGGAACGAAGCAACGAAGGAACGAAGGAACGAAGGAACGAAGGAACGAAGGAACGAAGGAACGATGGAACGAAGGAACGAAGGAACGTAGGAACGAAGGAACGAAGGAACGAAGGGACGAAGGAACGAAGGAACGAAGGAACGAAGGAACGAAGGAACGAAGGAACGAAGGAACGAAGGAACGAAGATATGAAGGAACGTAGGAACGAAGGAACGAAGGAACGAAGGAACGAAGGAACGAAGGAACGAAGGAACGAAGGAACGAAGGAACGAAGGAAGGAAGGAACGAAGGAACGAAGGAAGGAAGGGACGAAGGAACGAAGGAACGAAGGAACGAAGGAACGAAGGAACGAAGGAAGGAAGGAACGAAGGAAGGAAGGAACGAAGGAACGAAGGAAATAAGGAAAGAAGGAAGGAAGGAACGAAGGAACGAAGGAACGAAGGAAGGAAGGAACGAAGGAAGGAAGGAACGACGGAACGAAGGAAAGAAGGAACGACGGAACGAAGGAACGAAGGAACGAAGGATCGAAGGAACGTAGGAACGAAGGAACGAAGGAACGAAGGAACGAAGGAACGAAGGAACGAAGGAACGAAGGAACGAAGGAAGGAAGGAACGAAGGAACGAAGGAACGAAGGAAGGAAGGAAGGAAGGAACGAAGGAACGAAGGAACGACGGAACGAAGGAACGAAGGAACGAAGGAACGAAGGAACGATGGAACGAAGGAACGAAGGAACGAAGGAACGAAGGATCGAAGGAACGAAGGAACGAAGCAACGAAGGAACGAAGCAACGAAGGAACGAAGGAACGAAGGAACGAAGGAACGAAGGAACGACGGAACGAAGCAACGAAGGAACGAAGGAACGAAGCAACGTAGGAACGAAGGAACGAAGGAACGAAGGAACGAAGCAACGAAGGAACGAAGGAACGATGGAACGAAGGAACGATGGAACGAAGGAACGTAGGAACGAAGGAACGAAGGAACGAAGGGACGAAGGAACGAAGGAACGAAGGAACGAAGATATGAAGGATCGTAGGAACGACGGAACGAAGGAACGAAGGAACGAAGGAACGAAGGAACGAAGGAACGAAGGAACGAAGGAACGAAGGAACGAAGGAAGGAAGGAACGAAGGAACGAAGGAACGAAGGAAGGAAGGGACGAAGGAACGAAGGAACGAAGGAAGGAAGGAACGAAGGAACGAAGGAACGAAGGAAGGAAGGAACGAAGGAACAAAGGAAGGAAGGAACGAAGGAAGGAAGGAACGAAGGAAGGAAGGAACGAAGGAACGAATTAACGAAGGAAGGAAGGAACGAAGGAAGGAAGGAACGACGGAACGAAGGAAAGAAGGAACGACGGAACGAAGGAACGAAGGAACGAAGGAACGAGGGAACGAAGGAATGAAGGAACGAAGGATCGAAAGAACGAAGGAAGGAAGCAACGAAGCAACGAAGGAACGAAGGAACGAAGGAACGAAGGAACGAAGGAACGAAGGAACGAAGCAACGAAGGAACGAAGGAACGAAGGAACGATGGAACGAAGGAACGAAGGAACGAAAGAAAGAAGGATCGAAAGAACGAAGGAACGATGCAACGAAGCAACGAAGGAACGAAGGAACGAAGGAACGAAGGAACCAAAGAACGAAGGAACGAAGGAACGAAGGAACGAAGGAACGAAGGAACGAAGGAACGAAGGAACGAAGGAACGAAGGAACGAAGGATCGAAAGAACGAAGGAACGAAGCAACGAAGGAAGGAAGGAAGGAAGGAAGGAAGGAACGAAGAAACGAAGGAACGAAGGAACGAAGGACCGAAGGAACGAAGGAACGAAGGAACGTAGGAACGAAGGAACGAAGGAACGAAGGAACGAAGGAACGAAGGAACGAAGGAACGAAGGAACGAAGGAACGAAGGAACGATGGAACGAAGGAACGAAGGAACGAAGGAACGAATGAACGAAGGAAGGAAGGAATGAAGGAAGGAAGGAACGAAGGAACGAAGGAACGAAGGAAGGAAGGAACGAAGGAAGGAAGGAACGAAGGAACGAAGGAACGAAGGAACGAAGGAACGAAGGATCGAAGGAACGAAGGAACGAAGGAACGAGGGAACGAAGGAACGAAGGAACGAAGGAACGAAGGAACGAAGGAACGAAGCAACGAAGGAACGAAGGAACGAAGGAACGAAGGAACGAAGGAACGAAGGAACGAAGGAAGGAAGGAACGAAGGAAGGAAGGAACGAAGGAACGAAGGAAGGAAGGAACGAAGGAACGAAGGAACGAAGGAACGAAGGAACGAAGTAAGGAAGGAACGAAGGAAGGAAGGAACGAAGGAAGGAAGGAACGAAGGAAGGAAGGAACGAAGGAACGAAGCAACGAAGGAACGAAGGAACGAAGGAACGAAGGAACGAAGGAACGAAGGAACGAAGGAACGAAGCAACGAAGGAACGAAGGAACGAATGAACGAAGGAACGAAGGAACGAAGGAACGAAGGAACGAAGGAAAGAAGGAAAGAAGGAACGAAGGAACGAAGGAACGAAGGAACGAAGGAACGAAGGAACGAAGGAAGGAAGGAACGAAGGATCGAAGGAACGAAGGAACGCAGGAACGAGGGAACGAAGGAACGAAGGAACGACGGAACGAAGGAACGAAAGAACGAAGGAACGAAGGAACGAAGGATCGAAAGAACGAAGGAACGAAGCAACGAAGCAACGAAGGAACGAAGGCACGAAGGAACGAAGGAACGAAGCAACGAAGGAACGAAGGAACGTAGCAACGAAGGAACGAAGGAACGAAGGAACGAAGGAACGAAGGAACGCAGGAACGAAGGAACGAAGGAACGAAGGAACGAAGGAATGACGGAACGTAGGAACGAAGGAACGAAGGAACGAAGGGACGAAGGAACGAAGGAACGAAGGAACGAAGCAACGAAGCAACGAAGGAACGAAGGCACGAAGGAACGAAGGAACGAAGCAACGAAGGAACGAAGGAACGTAGCAACGAAGGAACGAAGGAACGAAGGAACGAAGGAACGAAGGAACGAAGGAGCGAAGGAGCGAAGGAACGAAGGAACGAAGGAACGAAGGAACGAAAGAACGAAGGAACGAAGGAAGGAAGGAACGAAGGAACGAAGGAACGAAGGAACGAAGGAACGAAGGAACGAAGGAACGTAGGAACGAAGGAACGAAGAAACGAAGGAACGAAGGGACGAAGGAACGAAGGAACGAAGGATCGAAGGAACGAAGAAACGAAGGAACGAAGGAACGAAGGAACGAAGGAACGAAGGAACGAAGGAACGAAGGAAGGAAGGAACGAAGGTAGGAAGGAACGAAGGAACGAAGGAAGGAAGGATCGAAGGAACGAAGGAACGAAGGAACGACGTAACGAAGGAACGAAGGAACGAAGGAACGAAGGAACGAAGGAACGAAGGAACGAAGGAACGGAGGAACGAAGGAACGAAGGAACGAAGGAACGAAGGAACGAAGGAACGAAGGAACGAGGGAACGAAGGAACGAAGGAACGAAGGAACGAAGCAACAAAGTAACGAAGCAATGAAGCAATGAAGGAATGAAGGAACGAAGGAACGAAGGAACGAAGGAACGAAGGAACGAAGGAACGAAGGAACGAAGGAACGAAGGAACGAAGGAACGAAGGAACGAAGGAACGAAGGAACGAAGGAACGAAGGAACGAAGCAACGAAGGAACGAAGGAACGAAGGAACGAAGGAACGAAGGAACGAAGGAACGAAGGAACGAAGGAACGAAGGAACGAAGCAACGAAGGAACGAAGGAACGAAGGAACGAAGGAACGAAGGAACGAACGAACGAAGGAACGATGGAACGAAGGAACGAAGGAACGAAGGAACGAAGGAACGAAGGAACGAAGGAACGAAGGAACGAAGGACCGAAGGAACGAAGGAACGAAGGAACGAAGGAACGAAGGAACGAAGGAAAGAAGGAACGAAGGAACGAAGGAACGTAGGAACGAAGGAACGAAGGAACGAAGGGCCGAAGGAACGAAGGAACGAAGGAACGAAGGAACGGAGGAACGAAGGAACGAAGGAACGGAGGAACGAAGGAACGAAGGAACGAAGGAAAGAAGGAACTAAGGAAGGAAGGAACAAAGGAATGAAGGAACGAAGGAAGGAAGGAACGAAGAAAGGAAGGAACGAAGGAACGAAGGAACGACGTAACGAAGGAACGAAGGAACGAAGGAACGAAGGAACGAAGGAACGAAGGAACGATGGAACGAAGGAACGAAGGAACGAAGGATCGAAGGAACGAAGGAACGAAGCAACGAAGCAACGAAGGAACGAAGCAACGAAGGAACGAAGGAACGAAGGAACGAAGGAACGAAGGAACGAAGCAACGAAGGAACGAAGGAACGAAGGAACGAAGCAACGAAGGAACGAAGGAACGAAGGAACGAAGGAACGAAGGAACGAAGGAACGAACGAACGAAGGAACGATGGAACGAAGGAACGAAGGAACGAAGGAACGTAGGAACGAAGGAACGAAGGAACGAAGG
The DNA here is from genome assembly GCA_963989365.1 of Rhimphoctona megacephalus. NCBI lineage: Eukaryota > Metazoa > Arthropoda > Insecta > Hymenoptera > Ichneumonidae > Rhimphoctona > Rhimphoctona megacephalus. Next base: position 1,349,417 of record CAXDIM010000198.1, on the reverse strand, counting down.
GACGAAGGAACGAAGGAAAGAAGGAACGAAGGAACGAAGGAACGAAGGAACGAAGGAACGAAGGGACGAAGGAACGAAGGAACGAAGGAACGAAGGAACGAAGGAACGAAGATACGAAGGAACGTAGGAACGAAGGAACGAAGGAACGAAGGAACGAAGGAACGAAGGAACGAAGGAACGAAGGAACGAAGGAAGGAAGGAACGAAGGAACGAAGGAAGGAAGGGACGAAGGAACGAAGGAAGGAAGGAACGAAGGAAGGAAGGAACGAAGGAACGAAGGAACGAAGGAACGAAGGAATGAAGGAAGGAAGGAACGAAGGAACGAAGGAAGGAAGGAAGGAAGGAACGAAGGAAGGAAGGAACGACGGAACGAAGGAAAGAAGGAACGACGGTATGAAGGAACGATGGAACGAAGGAACGAAGGAACGAAGGAACGAAGGAACGAAGGAAGGAAGGAACGAAGGAAGGAAGGAACGAAGGAATGTAGGAAGCAAGGAACGAAGGAAGGAAGGAACGAAGGAACGAAGGAACGAAGTAAGGAAGGAACGAAGGAAGGAAGGAACGAAGGAAGGAAGGAACGAAGGAAGGAAGGAACGAAGGAACGAAGCAACGAAGGAACGAAGGAACGAAGGAACGAAGGAACGAAGGAACGAAGGAACGAAGGAACGAAGGAAAGAAGGAACGAAGGAACGAAGGAACGAAGGAACGACGCAACGAAGGAACGAAGGAACGAATGAACGAAGGAACGAAGGAATGAAGGAAAGAAGGAAAGAAGGAACGAAGGAACGAAGGAACGAAGGAACGAAGGAACGAAGGAAGGAAGGAACGAAGGAACGAAGGAACGAAGGAACGAAGGAACGAAGGAACGAAGGCAGGAAGGAACGAAGGAACGAAGGAACGAAGGAAGGAAGGAAGGAAGGAACGAAGAAACGAAGGAACGAAGGAACGAAGGACCGAAGGAACGAAGGAACGAAGGAACGTAGGAACGAAGGAACGAAGGAACGAAGGAACGAAGGAACAAAGGAACGAAGGAACGAAGGAACCAAGGAACGAAGGAACGAAGGAACGAAGGAACGATGGAACGAAGGAACGAAGGAACGAAGGAACGAAGGAACGAATGAACGAAGGAAGGAAGGAACGAAGGAAGGAAGGAACGAAGGAACGAAGGAACGAAGGAACGAAGGAAGGAAGGAACGAAGGAACGAAGGAACGAAGGAACGAAGGAACGAAGGATCGAAGGAACGAAGGAACGAAGGAACGAGGTAACGAAGGAACGAAGGATCGAAGGAACGAAGGAACGAAGCAACGAAGCAACGAAGCAACGAAGGAACGAAGCAACGAAGGAACGAAGGAACGAAGGAACGTAGGAACGAAGGAACGAAGCAACGAAGGAACGAAGCAACGAAGGAACGAAGGAACGAAGAAACGAAGGAACGAAGGAACGAAGGAACGAAGGAACGAAGGAACGAAGGAACGAAGGAAGGAAGGAAGGAAGGAACGAAGGAAGGAAGGAACGAAGGAACGAAGGAACGAAGGAACGAAGGAACGAAGGAACGAAGGAATGAAGGATCGAAAGAACGAAGGAACGAAGCAACGAAGCAACGAAGGAACGAAGGAACGAAGGAACGAAGGAACGAAGGAACGAAGCAACGAAGCAACGAAGGAACGAAGGAACGTAGGAACGAAGCAACGAAGGAACGAAGCAACGAAGGAACGAAGGAAAGAAGGAACGAAGGAACGAAGGAACGAAGGAACGAAGGAACGAAGGAGCGAAGGAACGAAGGAAGGAAGGAACGCAGGAACGAAGGAACGAAGGAACGAAGGAACGAAGGAACGAAGCAACGAAGTAACGAAGCAATGAAGCAATGAAGGAATGAAGGAACGAAGGAACGAAGGAACGAAGGAACGAAGGAACGAAGGAACGAAGGAACGAAGGAACGAAGGAACGAAGGAACGAAGGAACGAAGGAACGAAGGAACGAAGGAACGAAGGAACGAAGGAACGAAGGAACGAAGGACCGAAGGAACGAAGGAACGAAGGAACGAAGGAACGAAGGAACGAAGGAACGAAGGAACGAAGGAACGAAGGAACGTAGGAACGATGGAACGAAGGAACGAAGGGCCGAAGGAACGAAGGAACTAAGGAAGGAAGGAACAAAGGAACGAAGGAAGGAAGGAACGAAGAAAGGAAGGAACGAAGGAACGAAGGAACGACGGAACGAAGGAACGAAGGAACGAAGGAACGAAGGAACGAAGGAACGAAGGAACGAAGCAACGAAGGAACGAAGGAACGAAGCAACGAAGGAACGAAGGAACGAAGGAACGAAGGAACGAAGGAACGAAGCAACGAAGGAACGAAGGAACGAAGGAACGAAGGAACGAAGGAACGAAGGAGCGAAGGAACGAATGAACGAAGGAACGATGGAAAGAAGGAACGAAGGAAGGAAATAACGAAGGAAGGAAGGAACGAAGAAACGTAGGAACGAAGGAAGGAAGGAACGAAGGAAGTAAGGAACGAAGGAACGAAGGAACGAAGGAACGAAGGAATGAAGGAACGAAGGAACGAAGGAACGAAGGAAGGAAGGAACGAAGGAACGAAGGAACGAAGGAACGAAGGAACGAAGGAACGAAGGAACGAAGGAAGGAAGGAAAGAAGGAACGAAGGAACGAAGGAACGAAGGAACGAAGGAACGAAGGAAAGAAGGAACGAAGGAACGAAGGAACGAAGGAACGAAGGAACGAAGGAACGAAGGAACGAAGGAACGAAGGAACGAAGGAACGAAGGAACGAATGAACGAAGGAACGAAGGAACGAAGGAACGAAGGAACGAAGGAACGAAGGAACGAAGGAACGAAGGAACGAAGGAACGAAGGATCGAAAGAACGAAGGAACGAAGCAACGAAGCAACGAAGCAACGAAGGAACGAAGGAACGAAGGAACGAAGGAACGAGGGAACGAAGGAACGAAGGAACGAAGGAACGATGCAACGAAGGAACGAAGGAACGAAGGAACGAAGGAACGAAGGAACGAAGGAAGGAAGGAACGAAGGAACGAAGGAACGAAGGAAGGAAGGAACGAAGGAACGAAGGAAGGAAGGAACGAAGGAACGAAGGACCGAAGGAAGGAAGGAACGAAGGAAGGAAGGAACGAAGGAACGGATGAACGAAGGAAGGAAGGAACGAAGGAAGGAAGGAACGAAGGAAGGAAGGAACGAAGGAACGAAGGAACGAAGGAACGAAGGAACGAAGGAACGAAGGAACGAAGGAACGAAGGAACGAAAGAACGAAGGAACGAAGCAACGAAGCAACGAAGGAACGAAGGAACGAAGCAACGAAGGAACGAAGGAACGAAGGAACGAAGGAACGAAGGAATGAAGGAACGAAGGAACGAAGGATCGAAGGAACGAAGGAACGAAGGAACGATGGAACGAAGGAACGAAGGAACGAAGGAACGAAGGAACGTAGGAACGAAGGAACGAAGGAACGATGGAACGTAGGAACGAAGGAACGAAGGAAGGAAGGAACAAAGGAACGAAGGAACGAAGGAACGAAGGAACGAAGGAACGAAGGAACGAAGGAACGAAGGAACGAAGGAACGAAGGAACGAAGGAACGAAGGAACGAAGGAACGATGGAAGGAAGGAACGAAGGAACGAAGGAACGAAGGAACGAAGGAACGAAGGAACGAAGGAACGTAGGAACGAAGGAACGAAGGAACGAAGGGACGAAGGGACGAAGGAACGAAGGAACGAAGGAACGAAGGAACGAAGGAACGAAGGAACGAAGGAACGAAGGAACGAAGGAACGAAGGAACGAAGGAACGAAGGAACGAAGGAACGAAGGAACGAAGGAACGATGGAACGAAGGAACGAAGGAACGAAGGAACGAAGGAACGAAGGAAGGAAGGAACGAAGGAACGAAGGAACGAAGGAAGGAAGGGACGAAGGAACGAAGGAACGAAGGAAGGAAGGAACGAAGGAACGAAGGAACGAAGGAAGGAAGGAACGAAGGAACAAAGGAAGGAAGGAACGAAGGAAGGAAGGAACGAAGGAAGGAAGGAACGAAGGAACGAATTAACGAAGGAAGGAAGGAACGAAGGAAGGAAGGAACGACGGAACGAAGGAAAGAAGGAACGACGGAACGAAGGAACGAAGGAACGAAGGAACGAGGGAACGAAGGAATGAAGGAACGAAGGATCGAAAGAACGAAGGAAGGAAGCAACGAAGCAACGAAGGAACGAAGGAACGAAGGAACGAAGGAACGAAGGAACGAAGGAACGAAGCAACGAAGGAACGAAGGAACGAAGGAACGATGGAACGAAGGAACGAAGGAACGAAAGAAAGAAGGATCGAAAGAACGAAGGAACGATGCAACGAAGCAACGAAGGAACGAAGGAACGAAGGAACGAAGGAACCAAAGAACGAAGGAACGAAGGAACGAAGGAACGAAGGAACGAAGGAACGAAGGAACGAAGGAACGAAGGAACGAAGGAACGAAGGATCGAAAGAACGAAGGAACGAAGCAACGAAGGAAGGAAGGAAGGAAGGAAGGAAGGAACGAAGAAACGAAGGAACGAAGGAACGAAGGACCGAAGGAACGAAGGAACGAAGGAACGTAGGAACGAAGGAACGAAGGAACGAAGGAACGAAGGAACGAAGGAACGAAGGAACGAAGGAACGAAGGAACGAAGGAACGATGGAACGAAGGAACGAAGGAACGAAGGAACGAATGAACGAAGGAAGGAAGGAATGAAGGAAGGAAGGAACGAAGGAACGAAGGAACGAAGGAAGGAAGGAACGAAGGAAGGAAGGAACGAAGGAACGAAGGAACGAAGGAACGAAGGAACGAAGGATCGAAGGAACGAAGGAACGAAGGAACGAGGGAACGAAGGAACGAAGGATCGAAGGAACGAAGGAACGAAGCAACGAAGCAACGAAGCAACGAAGGAACGAAGCAACGAAGGAACGAAGGAACGAAGGAACGTAGGAACGAAGGAACGAAGCAACGAAGGAACGAAGCAACGAAGGAACGAAGGAACGAAGAAACGAAGGAACGAAGGAACGAAGGAACGAAGGAACGAAGGAACGAAGGAACGAAGGAAGGAAGGAAGGAAGGAACGAAGGAACGAAGGAACGAAGGAACGAAGGAACGAAGGAACGAAGGAACGAAGGAACGAAGGAACGAAGGAACGAAGGAACGAAGGAACGAAGGAACGAAGTAACGAAGGAACGAAGGAACGAAGAAACGAAGGAACGAAGAAACGAAGGAACGAAGGAACGAAGGAACGAAGGAACGAAGGAACAAAGGAACGAAGGAACGAAGGAACGAAGGAACGAAGGAATGAAGGATCGAGAGAACGAAGGAACGAAGCAACGAAGCAACGAAGGAACGAAGGAACGAAGGAACGAAGGAACGAAGGAACGAAGCAACGAAGCAACGAAGGAACGAAGGAACGTAGGAACGAAGCAACGAAGGAACGAAGCAACGAAGGAACGAAGGAACGAAGGAACGAAGGAACGAAGGAACGAAGGAACGAAGGAACGAAGGAACGAAGGAGCGAAGGAACGAAGGAAGGAAGGAACGCAGGAACGAAGGAACGAAGGAACGAAGGAACGAAGGAACGAAGCAACGAAGTAACGAAGCAATGAAGCAATGAAGGAATGAAGGAACGAAGGAACGAAGGAACGAAGGAACGAAGGAACGAAGGAACGAAGGAACGAAGGAACGAAGGAACGAAGGAACGAAGGAACGAAGGAACGAAGGAACGAAGGAACGAAGGACCGAAGGAACGAAGGAACGAAGGAACGAAGGAACGAAGGAACGAAGGAACGAAGGAACGAAGGAACGAAGGAACGAAGGAACGTAGGAACGAAGGAACGAAGGGCCGAAGGAACGAAGGAACTAAGGAAGGAAGGAACAAAGGAACGAAGGAAGGAAGGAACGAAGAAAGGAAGGAACGAAGGAACGAAGGAACGACGGAACGAAGGAACGAAGGAACGAAGGAACGAAGGAACGAAGGAACGAAGGAACGATGGAACGAAGGAACGAAGGATCGAAGGAACGAAGGAACGTAGCAACGAAGCAACGAAGGAACGAAGCAACGAAGGAACGAAGGAACGAAGGAACGAAGGAACGAAGCAACGAAGGAACGAAGGAACGAAGCAACGAAGGAACGAAGGAACGAAGGAACGAAGGAACGAAGGAACGAAGCAACGAAGGAACGAAGGAACGAAGGAACGAAGGAACGAAGGAACGAAGGAACGAAGGAAGGAAGGAACGAAGGAAGGAAGGAACGAAGGAACGAAGGAAGGAAGGAACGAAGGAACGAAGGAACGAAGGAACGAAGGAACGAAGTAAGGAAGGAACGAAGGAAGGAAGGAACGAAGGAAGGAAGGAACGAAGGAAGGAAGGAACGAAGGAACGAAGCAACGAAGGAACGAAGGAACGAAGGAACGAAGGAACGAAGGAACGAAGGAACGAAGGAACGAAGCAACGAAGGAACGAAGGAACGAATGAACGAAGGAACGAAGGAACGAAGGAACGAAGGAACGAAGGAAAGAAGGAAAGAAGGAACGAAGGAACGAAGGAACGAAGGAACGAAGGAACGAAGGAACGAAGGAAGGAAGGAACGAAGGATCGAAGGAACGAAGGAACGCAGGAACGAGGGAACGAAGGAACGAAGGAACGACGGAACGAAGGAACGAAAGAACGAAGGAACGAAGGAACGAAGGATCGAAAGAACGAAGGAACGAAGCAACGAAGCAACGAAGGAACGAAGGCACGAAGGAACGAAGGAACGAAGCAACGAAGGAACGAAGGAACGTAGCAACGAAGGAACGAAGGAACGAAGGAACGAAGGAACGAAGGAACGCAGGAACGAAGGAACGAAGGAACGAAGGAACGAAGGAATGACGGAACGTAGGAACGAAGGAACGAAGGAACGAAGGGACGAAGGAACGAAGGAACGAAGGAACGAAGCAACGAAGCAACGAAGGAACGAAGGCACGAAGGAACGAAGGAACGAAGCAACGAAGGAACGAAGGAACGTAGCAACGAAGGAACGAAGGAACGAAGGAACGAAGGAACGAAGGAACGAAGGAGCGAAGGAGCGAAGGAACGAAGGAACGAAGGAACGAAGGAACGAAAGAACGAAGGAACGAAGGAAGGAAGGAACGAAGGAACGAAGGAACGAAGGAACGAAGGAACGAAGGAACGAAGGAACGTAGGAACGAAGGAACGAAGAAACGAAGGAACGAAGGGACGAAGGAACGAAGGAACGAAGGATCGAAGGAACGAAGAAACGAAGGAACGAAGGAACGAAGGAACGAAGGAACGAAGGAACGAAGGAACGAAGGAAGGAAGGAACGAAGGTAGGAAGGAACGAAGGAACGAAGGAAGGAAGGATCGAAGGAACGAAGGAACGAAGGAACGACGTAACGAAGGAACGAAGGAACGACGTAACGAAGGAACGAAGGAACGAAGGAACGAAGGAACGAAGGAACGAAGGAACGAAGGAACGGAGGAACGAAGGAACGAAGGAACGAAGGAACGAAGGAACGAAGGAACGAAGGAACGAGGGAACGAAGGAACGAAGGAACGAAGGAACGAAGGAACGAAGGAACGAAGCAACGAAGGAACGAAGGAACGAAGGAACGAAGGAACGAAGGAACGAAGGAACGAAGGAACGAAGGAACGAAGGAACGAAGCAACGAAGGAACGAAGGAACGAAGGAACGAAGGAACGAAGGAACGAACGAACGAAGGAACGATGGAACGAAGGAACGAAGGAACGAAGGAACGAAGGAACGAAGGAACGAAGGAACGAAGGAACGAAGGACCGAAGGAAAGAAGGAACGAAGGAACGAAGGAACGAAGGAACGAAGGAAAGAAGGAACGAAGGAACGAAGGAACGTAGGAACGAAGGAACGAAGGAACGAAGGGCCGAAGGAACGAAGGAACGAAGGAACGAAGGAACGGAGGAACGAAGGAACGAAGGAACGGAGGAACGAAGGAACGAAGGAACGAAGGAAAGAAGGAACTAAGGAAGGAAGGAACAAAGGAATGAAGGAACGAAGGAAGGAAGGAACGAAGAAAGGAAGGAACGAAGGAACGAAGGAACGACGTAACGAAGGAACGAAGGAACGAAGGAACGAAGGAACGAAGGAACGAAGGAACGATGGAACGAAGGAACGAAGGAACGAAGGATCGAAGGAACGAAGGAACGAAGCAACGAAGCAACGAAGGAACGAAGCAACGAAGGAACGAAGGAACGAAGGAACGAAGGAACGAAGGAACGAAGCAACGAAGGAACGAAGGAACGAAGGAACGAAGCAACGAAGGAACGAAGGAACGAAGGAACGAAGGAACGAAGGAACGAAGGAACGAACGAACGAAGGAACGATGGAACGAAGGAACGAAGGAACGAAGGAACGTAGGAACGAAGGAACGAAGGAACGAAGGGACGAAGGAACGAAGGAAAGAAGGAACGAAGGAACGAAGGAACGAAGGAACGAAGGAACGAAGGGACGAAGGAACGAAGGAACGAAGGAACGAAGGAACGAAGGAACGAAGATACGAAGGAACGTAGGAACGAAGGAACGAAGGAACGAAGGAACGAAGGAACGAAGGAACGAAGGAACGAAGGAACGAAGGAAGGAAGGAACGAAGGAACGAAGGAAGGAAGGGACGAAGGAACGAAGGAAGGAAGGAACGAAGGAAGGAAGGAACGAAGGAACGAAGGAACGAAGGAACGAAGGAATGAAGGAAGGAAGGAACGAAGGAACGAAGGAAGGAAGGAAGGAAGGAACGAAGGAAGGAAGGAACGACGGAACGAAGGAAAGAAGGAACGACGGTATGAAGGAACGATGGAACGAAGGAACGAAGGAACGAAGGAACGAAGGAACGAAGGAAGGAAGGAACGAAGGAAGGAAGGAACGAAGGAATGTAGGAAGCAAGGAACGAAGGAAGGAAGGAACGAAGGAACGAAGGAACGAAGTAAGGAAGGAACGAAGGAAGGAAGGAACGAAGGAAGGAAGGAACGAAGGAAGGAAGGAACGAAGGAACGAAGCAACGAAGGAACGAAGGAACGAAGGAACGAAGGAACGAAGGAACGAAGGAACGAAGGAACGAAGGAAAGAAGGAACGAAGGAACGAAGGAACGAAGGAACGACGCAACGAAGGAACGAAGGAACGAATGAACGAAGGAACGAAGGAATGAAGGAAAGAAGGAAAGAAGGAACGAAGGAACGAAGGAACGAAGGAACGAAGGAACGAAGGAAGGAAGGAACGAAGGAACGAAGGAACGAAGGAACGAAGGAACGAAGGAACGAAGGCAGGAAGGAACGAAGGAACGAAGGAACGAAGGAAGGAAGGAAGGAAGGAACGAAGAAACGAAGGAACGAAGGAACGAAGGACCGAAGGAACGAAGGAACGAAGGAACGTAGGAACGAAGGAACGAAGGAACGAAGGAACGAAGGAACAAAGGAACGAAGGAACGAAGGAACCAAGGAACGAAGGAACGAAGGAACGAAGGAACGATGGAACGAAGGAACGAAGGAACGAAGGAACGAAGGAACGAATGAACGAAGGAAGGAAGGAACGAAGGAAGGAAGGAACGAAGGAACGAAGGAACGAAGGAACGAAGGAAGGAAGGAACGAAGGAACGAAGGAACGAAGGAACGAAGGAACGAAGGATCGAAGGAACGAAGGAACGAAGGAACGAGGTAACGAAGGAACGAAGGATCGAAGGAACGAAGGAACGTAGCAACGAAGCAACGAAGCAACGAAGGAACGAAGCAACGAAGGAACGAAGGAACGAAGGAACGTAGGAACGAAGGAACGAAGCAACGAAGGAACGAAGCAACGAAGGAACGAAGGAACGAAGAAACGAAGGAACGAAGGAACGAAGGAACGAAGGAACGAAGGAACGAAGGAACGAAGGAAGGAAGGAAGGAAGGAACGAAGGAAGGAAGGAACGAAGGAACGAAGGAACGAAGGAACGAAGGAACGAAGGAACGAAGGAATGAAGGATCGAAAGAACGAAGGAACGAAGCAACGAAGCAACGAAGGAACGAAGGAACGAAGGAACGAAGGAACGAAGGAACGAAGCAACGAAGCAACGAAGGAACGAAGGAACGTAGGAACGAAGCAACGAAGGAACGAAGCAACGAAGGAACGAAGGAAAGAAGGAACGAAGGAACGAAGGAACGAAGGAACGAAGGAACGAAGGAGCGAAGGAACGAAGGAAGGAAGGAACGCAGGAACGAAGGAACGAAGGAACGAAGGAACGAAGGAACGAAGCAACGAAGTAACGAAGCAATGAAGCAATGAAGGAATGAAGGAACGAAGGAACGAAGGAACGAAGGAACGAAGGAACGAAGGAACGAAGGAACGAAGGAACGAAGGAACGAAGGAACGAAGGAACGAAGGAACGAAGGAACGAAGGAACGAAGGAACGAAGGAACGAAGGAACGAAGGACCGAAGGAACGAAGGAACGAAGGAACGAAGGAACGAAGGAACGAAGGAACGAAGGAACGAAGGAACGAAGGAACGTAGGAACGAAGGAACGAAGGAACGAAGGGCCGAAGGAACGAAGGAACTAAGGAAGGAAGGAACAAAGGAACGAAGGAAGGAAGGAACGAAGAAAGGAAGGAACGAAGGAACGAAGGAACGACGGAACGAAGGAACGAAGGAACGAAGGAACGAAGGAACGAAGGAACGAAGGAACGAAGCAACGAAGGAACGAAGGAACGAAGCAACGAAGGAACGAAGGAACGAAGGAACGAAGGAACGAAGGAACGAAGCAACGAAGGAACGAAGGAACGAAGGAACGAAGGAACGAAGGAACGAAGGAGCGAAGGAACGAATGAACGAAGGAACGATGGAAAGAAGGAACGAAGGAAGGAAATAACGAAGGAAGGAAGGAACGAAGAAACGTAGGAACGAAGGAAGGAAGGAACGAAGGAAGTAAGGAACGAAGGAACGAAGGAACGAAGGAACGAAGGAATGAAGGAACGAAGGAACGAAGGAACGAAGGAAGGAAGGAACGAAGGAACGAAGGAACGAAGGAACGAAGGAACGAAGGAACGAAGGAACGAAGGAAGGAAGGAAAGAAGGAACGAAGGAACGAAGGAACGAAGGAACGAAGGAACGAAGGAAAGAAGGAACGAAGGAACGAAGGAACGAAGGAACGAAGGAACGAAGGAACGAAGGAACGAAGGAACGAAGGAACGAAGGAACGAAGGAACGAATGAACGAAGGAACGAAGGAACGAAGGAACGAAGGAACGAAGGAACGAAGGAACGAAGGAACGAAGGAACGAAGGAACGAAGGATCGAAAGAACGAAGGAACGAAGCAACGAAGCAACGAAGCAACGAAGGAACGAAGGAACGAAGGAACGAAGGAACGAGGGAACGAAGGAACGAAGGAACGAAGGAACGATGCAACGAAGGAACGAAGGAACGAAGGAACGAAGGAACGAAGGAACGAAGGAAGGAAGGAACGAAGGAACGAAGGAACGAAGGAAGGAAGGAACGAAGGAACGAAGGAAGGAAGGAACGAAGGAACGAAGGACCGAAGGAAGGAAGGAACGAAGGAAGGAAGGAACGAAGGAACGGATGAACGAAGGAAGGAAGGAACGAAGGAAGGAAGGAACGAAGGAAGGAAGGAACGAAGGAACGAAGGAACGAAGGAACGAAGGAACGAAGGAACGAAGGAACGAAGGAACGAAGGAACGAAAGAACGAAGGAACGAAGCAACGAAGCAACGAAGGAACGAAGGAACGAAGCAACGAAGGAACGAAGGAACGAAGGAACGAAGGAACGAAGGAATGAAGGAACGAAGGAACGAAGGATCGAAGGAACGAAGGAACGAAGGAACGATGGAACGAAGGAACGAAGGAACGAAGGAACGAAGGAACGTAGGAACGAAGGAACGAAGGAACGATGGAACGTAGGAACGAAGGAACGAAGGAAGGAAGGAACAAAGGAACGAAGGAACGAAGGAACGAAGGAACGAAGGAACGAAGGAACGAAGGAACGAAGGAACGAAGGAACGAAGGAACGAAGGAACGAAGGAACGAAGGAACGATGGAAGGAAGGAACGAAGGAACGAAGGAACGAAGGAACGAAGGAACGAAGGAACGAAGGAACGTAGGAACGAAGGAACGAAGGAACGAAGGGACGAAGGGACGAAGGAACGAAGGAACGAAGGAACGAAGGAACGAAGGAACGAAGGAACGAAGGAACGAAGGAACGAAGGAACGAAGGAACGAAGGAACGAAGGAACGAAGGAACGAAGGAACGAAGGAACGATGGAACGAAGGAACGAAGGAACGAAGGAACGAAGGAACGAAGTAACGAAGGAACGAAGGAAGGAAGGAACGAAGGAAGGAAGGAACGAAGGAACGAAGGAACGAAGGAAGGAAGGAACGAAGGAAGGAAGGAACGAAGGAACGAAGGAACGACGGAACGAAGGAACGAAGGAACGAAGGAACGAAGGAACGAATGAACGAAGGAACGAAGGAACGAAGGAACGAAGGAACGAAGGAACGAAGGAACGAAGGAACGAAGGAACGAAGCAACGAAGGAACGAAGCAACGAAGCAACGAAGGAACGAAGGAACGAAGGAACGAAGGAACGAAGGAACGAAGGAACGAAGGAACGAAGGAACGAAGGAACGAAGGAACGAAGGAACGAAGGAACGAAGGAACGAATGAACGAAGGAACGAAGGAACGAAGGAACGAAGGAACGAAGGAAGGAACGAACGAAGGAACGAAGGAACGAAGGAACGAAGGAACGAAAGAACGAAGGAACGAAGGAACGAAGGAACGAAGGAACGAAGGAAGGAACGAACGAAGGAACGAACGAAGGAACGAAGGAACGAAGGAATTAAGGAACGAAGGAACGAAGGAACGAAGGAAGGAAGGAAAGAAGGAAGGACGGAACAAAGGAACGAAGGACCGAAGGAAGGAAGGAATGAAGGAAGGAAGGAACGAAGGAACGGAGGAACGAAGGAAGGAAGGAACGAAGGAAGAAAGGAACGAAGGAAGGAAGGAACGAAGGAACGAAGGAACGAAGGAACGAAGGAACAAAGGAACGAAGGAACGAAGGAACGAAGGAACGAAGGAACGAAGGAACGAAGGAACGAAGGAACGAAGGAACGAAGGAACGAAGGAACGAAAGAACGAAGGAACGAAGCAACGATGCAACGAAGGAACGAAGGAACGAAGGAACGAAGGAACGAAGGAACGAAGGAACGAAGGAACGAAGGAACGAAGGAACGAAGCAACGAAGGAACGAAGGAACGAAGGAATGAAGGAACGAAGGAACGAAGGAACGACGGAACGAAGGAACGAAGGAACGAAGGAACGAAGGAACGTAGGAACGAAGGAACGAAGGAACGAAGGAACGAAGGAACGAAGGAACGAAGGAACGAAGGAACGCAGGAACGCAGGAACGAAGGAACGAAGGAACGAAGGAACGAAGGAATGACGGAACGAAGGAACGAAGGAACGAAGGGGCGAAGGAACGAAGGAACGAAGGAACGAAGAAACGAAGGAACGAAGGAACGAAGGTACGAAGGAACGTAGGAACGAAGGAACGAAGGAACGAAGGAACGAAGGAACGAAGGAACGAAGGAACGAAGGAACGAAGGAACGAAGGAGCGAAGGAACGAAGGAAGGAAGGAACGAAGGAACGAAGGAACGAAGGAACGAAGGAAGGAAGGGACGAAGGAACGAAGGAAGGAAGGAACGAAGGAACGAAGGAACGAAGGAACGAATGAAGGAAGGAATGAAGGAAGGAAGGAACGAAGGAACGAAGGAACGAAGGAAGGAACGACGGAACGAAGGAAAGAAGGAAAGAAGGAACGACGGAACGACGGAACGAAGGAACGAAGGAACGAAGGAAGGAAGGGACGAAGGAACGAAGGAATGAAGGAAAGAAGGAACGAAGGATCGAAAGATCGAAGGAACGAAGCAACGAAGCAAGGAAGGAACGAAGAAACGAAGGAACGAAGGAACAAAGGAACGAAGGAACGAAGGAACGAAGGAACGAAGGAACGAAGGAACGAAGGAACGAAGGAACGAAGGAACGAAGGAACGAAGGAACGAAGGAACGAAGGAAGGAAGGAACGAAGCAACGAAGGAAGGAAGGAACGAAGGAACGAAGGAACGAAGGAAGGAAGGAACGAAGGAAGGAAGGAACGAAGGACCGAAGGAAGGAAGGAACGAAGGAAGGAAGGAACGAAGGAAGGAAGGAACGAAGGAAGGAAGGAACGAAGGAACGAAGGAACGAAGGAAGGAAGGACCGAAGGAACGAAGGAACGAAGGAACGAAGGAACGAAGGAACGAAGGAAGGAAGGAACGAAGGAACGAAGAAAGGAACGAAGGAACGAAGGAACGAAGGAACGAAGGAACGAAGCAACGAAGGAACGAAGGAAGGAAGGAACGAAGGAACGAAGGAACGAAGGAACGAAGGAACGAACGAACGAACGAACGATCGAACGGACGAACGGACGAACGGACGAACGGTCGAACGGACGAACGGACGAACGGACGAACGGACGAACGAACGAACGAACGAACGAACGAACGAACGAACGAACGAACGAACGAACGAACGAACGGACGAACGAACGAACGGATGAACAAACGAACGAACGAACGAACGAACGAACGAATGAACGAACGAACGAACGAACGAACGAACGAACGAACGAACGAACGAACGAACGAACGAACGAACGAACGAACGTACGAAGGAACGAAGGAAAGAACGAAGGAACGAACGAACGAACGAACGAAGGAACGAACGAACGAACGAACGAACGAAGGAACGTAGGAACGAAGGAACGAAATATCGAAGGAACGAAGGAACGAAGGAACGAAGGAACGAAGGAATGAAGTAACGAAGGAACGAAGGATCGAAGGAACTATGGAAAGAAGCAAAAAAGCAACGAAGGAACGAAGGAACGTAGGAACGAAGGAACGAAGGAACGAAGGAACGAAGGAACGAAGGAACGAAGGAACGAAGGAACGAAGGAACGAAGGAACGAAGGAATGAAGGAACGAAGGAACGAAGGATCGAAAGAACGAAGGAACGAAGCAACGAAGCAACGAATGAACGAAGGAACGATGCAACGAATGAACGAAGGAACGAAGGAACGAAGGAAGGAAGGAACGAAGGAACGTAGGAACGAAGGAAGGAAGGAACGAAGGAACGAAGGAACGAAGGAACGAAGCAACGAAGCAACGAAGGAACGAAGGAACGTAGGAACGAAGCAACGAAGGAACGAAGCAACGAAGGAACGAAGGAACGAAGGAACGAAGGAACGAAGGAACGAAGGAACGAAGGAACGAAGGAGCGAAGGAACGAAGGAAGGAAGGAACGC
Organism: Rhimphoctona megacephalus; assembly: GCA_963989365.1. NCBI lineage: Eukaryota > Metazoa > Arthropoda > Insecta > Hymenoptera > Ichneumonidae > Rhimphoctona > Rhimphoctona megacephalus. Next base: position 1,334,028 of record CAXDIM010000198.1, on the reverse strand, counting down.
AGGAACGAAGGAACGAAGGAACGAAGGAACGAAGGAACGAAGCAACGAAGTAACGAAGCAATGAAGCAATGAAGGAATGAAGGAACGAAGGAACGAAGGAACGAAGGAACGAAGGAACGAAGGAACGAAGGAACGAAGGAACGAAGGAACGAAGGAACGAAGGAACGAAGGAACGAAGGAACGAAGGAACGAAGGAACGAAGGAACGAAGGAACGAAGGACCGAAGGAACGAAGGAACGAAGGAACGAAGGAACGAAGGAACGAAGGAACGAAGGAACGAAGGAACGAAGGAACGTAGGAACGAAGGAACGAAGGAACGAAGGGCCGAAGGAACTAAGGAAGGAAGGAACAAAGGAACGAAGGAAGGAAGGAACGAAGAAAGGAAGGAACGAAGGAACGAAGGAACGACGGAACGAAGGAACGAAGGAACGAAGGAACGAAGGAACGAAGGAACGAAGGAACGAAGCAACGAAGGAACGAAGGAACGAAGCAACGAAGGAACGAAGGAACGAAGGAACGAAGGAACGAAGGAACGAAGCAACGAAGGAACGAAGGAACGAAGGAACGAAGGAACGAAGGAACGAAGGAGCGAAGGAACGAATGAACGAAGGAACGAAGGAAAGAAGGAACGAAGGAAGGAAATAACGAAGGAAGGAAGGAACGAAGAAACGTAGGAACGAAGGAAGGAAGGAACGAAGGAAGTAAGGAACGAAGGAACGAAGGAACGAAGGAACGAAGGAATGAAGGAACGAAGGAACGAAGGAACGAAGGAAGGAAGGAACGAAGGAACGAAGGAACGAAGGAACGAAGGAACGAAGGAACGAAGGAACGAAGGAAGGAAGGAAAGAAGGAACGAAGGAACGAAGGAACGAAGGAACGAAGGAACGAAGGAAAGAAGGAACGAAGGAACGAAGGAACGAAGGAACGAAGGAACGAAGGAACGAAGGAACGAAGGAACGAAGGAACGAAGGAACGAAGGAACGAATGAACGAAGGAACGAAGGAACGAAGGAACGAAGGAACGAAGGAACGAAGGAACGAAGGAACGAAGGAACGAAGGAACGAAGGAACGAAGGATCGAAAGAACGAAGGAACGAAGCAACGAAGCAACGAAGCAACGAAGGAACGAAGGAACGAAGGAACGAAGGAACGAGGGAACGAAGGAACGAAGGAACGAAGGAACGATGCAACGAAGGAACGAAGGAACGAAGGAACGAAGGAACGAAGGAACGAAGGAAGGAAGGAACGAAGGAACGAAGGAACGAAGGAAGGAAGGAACGAAGGAACGAAGGAAGGAAGGAACGAAGGAACGAAGGACCGAAGGAAGGAAGGAACGAAGGAAGGAAGGAACGAAGGAACGGATGAACGAAGGAAGGAAGGAACGAAGGAAGGAAGGAACGAAGGAAGGAAGGAACGAAGGAACGAAGGAACGAAGGAACGAAGGAACGAAGGAACGAAGGAACGAAGGAACGAAGGAACGAAGGAACGAAAGAACGAAGGAACGAAGCAACGAAGCAACGAAGGAACGAAGGAACGAAGCAACGAAGGAACGAAGGAACGAAGGAACGAAGGAACGAAGGAATGAAGGAACGAAGGAACGAAGGATCGAAGGAACGAAGGAACGAAGGAACGATGGAACGAAGGAACGAAGGAACGAAGGAACGTAGGAACGAAGGAACGAAGGAACGATGGAACGTAGGAACGAAGGAACGAAGGAAGGAAGGAACAAAGGAACGAAGGAACGAAGGAACGAAGGAACGAAGGAACGAAGGAACGAAGGAACGAAGGAACGAAGGAACGAAGGAACGAAGGAACGAAGGAACGATGGAAGGAAGGAACGAAGGAACGAAGGAACGAAGGAACGAAGGAACGAAGGAACGAAGGAACGTAGGAACGAAGGAACGAAGGAACGAAGGGACGAAGGGACGAAGGAACGAAGGAACGAAGGAACGAAGGAACGAAGGAACGAAGGAACGAAGGAACGAAGGAACGAAGGAACGAAAGAACGAAGGAACGAAGGAACGAAGGAACGAAGGAACGATGGAACGAAGGAACGAAGGAACGAAGGAACGAAGGAACGAAGTAACGAAGGAACGAAGGAAGGAAGGAACGAAGGAAGGAAGGAACGAAGGAACGAAGGAACGAAGGAAGGAAGGAACGAAGGAAGGAAGGAACGAAGGAACGAAGGAACGACGGAACGAAGGAACGAAGGAACGAAGGAACGAAGGAACGAATGAACGAAGGAACGAAGGAACGAAGGAACGAAGGAACGAAGGAACGAAGGAACGAAGGAACGAAGGAACGAAGGAACGAAGGTAGGAAGGAACGAAGGAACGAAGGAAGGAAGGAACGAAGGAAGGAAGGAACGAAGGAACGAAGGAACGAAGGAACGAAGGAACGAAGGAACGAAGGACCGAAGGAACGAAGGAACGAAGGAACGAAGGAACGAAGGAACGAAGGAACGAAGGAACGAAGGAACGAAGGAACGAAGGATCGAAGGAACGAAGGAACGAAGCAACGAAGCAACGAAGGAACGAAGCAACGAAGCAACGAAGGAACGAAGGAACGAAGGAACGAAGGAACGAAGGAACGAAGGAACGAAGGAACGAAGGAACGAAGGAACGAAGGAACGAAGGAACGAAGGAACGAATGAACGAAGGAACGAAGGAACGAAGGAACGAAGGAACGAAGGAAGGAACGAACGAAGGAACGAAGGAACGAAGGAACGAAGGAACGAAGGAACGAAGGAACGAAGGAACGAAGGAACGAAGGAAGGAACGAACGAAGGAACGAACGAAGGAACGAAGGAACGAAGGAATTAAGGAACGAAGGAACGAAGGAACGAAGGAAGGAAGGAAAGAAGGAAGGACGGAACAAAGGAACGAAGGACCGAAGGAAGGAAGGAATGAAGGAAGGAAGGAACGAAGGAACGGAGGAACGAAGGAAGGAAGGAACGAAGGAAGAAAGGAACGAAGGAAGGAAGGAACGAAGGAACGAAGGAACGAAGGAACGAAGGAACAAAGGAACGAAGGAACGAAGGAACGAAGGAACGAAGGAACGAAGGAACGAAGGAACGAAGGAACGAAGGAACGAAGGAACGAAGGAACGAAAGAACGAAGGAACGAAGCAACGATGCAACGAAGGAACGAAGGAACGAAGGAACGAAGGAACGAAGGAACGAAGGAACGAAGGAACGAAGGAACGAAGGAACGAAGCAACGAAGGAACGAAGGAACGAAGGAATGAAGGAACGAAGGAACGAAGGAACGACGGAACGAAGGAACGAAGGAACGAAGGAACGAAGGAACGTAGGAACGAAGGAACGAAGGAACGAAGGAACGAAGGAACGAAGGAACGAAGGAACGAAGGAACGCAGGAACGCAGGAACGAAGGAACGAAGGAACGAAGGAACGAAGGAATGACGGAACGAAGGAACGAAGGAACGAAGGGGCGAAGGAACGAAGGAACGAAGGAACGAAGAAACGAAGGAACGAAGGAACGAAGGTACGAAGGAACGTAGGAACGAAGGAACGAAGGAACGAAGGAACGAAGGAACGAAGGAACGAAGGAACGAAGGAACGAAGGAACGAAGGAGCGAAGGAACGAAGGAAGGAAGGAACGAAGGAACGAAGGAACGAAGGAACGAAGGAAGGAAGGGACGAAGGAACGAAGGAAGGAAGGAACGAAGGAACGAAGGAACGAAGGAACGAATGAAGGAAGGAATGAAGGAAGGAAGGAACGAAGGAACGAAGGAACGAAGGAAGGAACGACGGAACGAAGGAAAGAAGGAAAGAAGGAACGACGGAACGACGGAACGAAGGAACGAAGGAACGAAGGAAGGAAGGGACGAAGGAACGAAGGAATGAAGGAAAGAAGGAACGAAGGATCGAAAGATCGAAGGAACGAAGCAACGAAGCAAGGAAGGAACGAAGAAACGAAGGAACGAAGGAACAAAGGAACGAAGGAACGAAGGAACGAAGGAACGAAGGAACGAAGGAACGAAGGAACGAAGGAACGAAGGAAGGAAGGAACGAAGGAACGAAGGAACGAACGAACGAACGAAGGAACGAAGGAACGAAGGAAGGAAGGAACGAAGGACCGAAGGAAGGAAGGAACGAAGGAACGAAGGAACGAAGGAACGAAGTAAGGAAGGAACGAAGGAAGGAAGGAACGAAGGAAGGAACGAAGGAACGAAGCAACGAAGGAACGAAGGAACGAAGGAACGAAGGAACGAAGGAACGAAGGAACGAAGCAACGAATGAACGAAGGAACGAAGGTACGAAGGAACGAAGGAATGAAGGAACGAAGGAACGAAGGAACGAAGGAACGAAGGAACGAAGGAACGAAGGAACGAAGGAAGGAAGGAACGAAGCAACGAAGGAAGGAAGGAACGAAGGAACGAAGGAACGAAGGAAGGAAGGAAGGAAGGAACGAAGGACCGAAGGAAGGAAGGAACGAAGGAAGGAAGGAACGAAGGAAGGAAGGAACGAAGGAAGGAAGGAACGAAGGAACGAAGGAACGAAGGAAGGAAGGACCGAAGGAACGAAGGAACGAAGGAACGAAGGAACGAAGGAACGAAGGAAGGAAGGAACGAAGGAACGAAGAAAGGAACGAAGGAACGAAGGAACGAAGGAACGAAGGAACGAAGCAACGAAGGAACGAAGGAAGGAAGGAACGAAGGAACGAAGGAACGAAGGAACGAAGGAACGAACGAACGAACGAACGATCGAACGGACGAACGGACGAACGGACGAACGGTCGAACGGACGAACGGACGAACGGACGAACGGACGAACGAACGAACGAACGAACGAACGAACGAACGAACGAACGAACGAACGAACGAACGAACGAACGGACGAACGAACGAACGGATGAACAAACGAACGAACGAACGAACGAACGAACGAATGAACGAACGAACGAACGAACGAACGAACGAACGAACGAACGAACGAACGAACGAACGAACGAACGAACGAACGAACGTACGAAGGAACGAAGGAAAGAACGAAGGAACGAACGAACGAACGAACGAAGGAACGAACGAACGAACGAACGAACGAAGGAACGTAGGAACGAAGGAACGAAATATCGAAGGAACGAAGGAACGAAGGAACGAAGGAACGAAGGAACGAAGGAATGAAGTAACGAAGGAACGAAGGATCGAAGGAACTATGGAAAGAAGCAAAAAAGCAACGAAGGAACGAAGGAACGTAGGAACGAAGGAACGAAGGAACGAAGGAACGAAGGAACGAAGGAACGAAGGAACGAAGGAACGAAGGAACGAAGGAATGAAGGAACGAAGGAACGAAGGATCGAAAGAACGAAGGAACGAAGCAACGAAGCAACGAATGAACGAAGGAACGAAGGAACGATGCAACGAATGAACGAAGGAACGAAGGAACGAAGGAAGGAAGGAACGAAGGAACGTAGGAACGAAGGAAGGAAGGAACGAAGGAACGAAGGAACGAAGGAACGAAGGACCGAAGGAAGGCAGGAACGAAGGAAGGAAGGAACGAAGGAACGGAGGAACGAAGGAAGGAAGGAACGAAGGAACGAAGGAAGGAAGAAACGAAGGAACGAAGGAACGAAGGAACGAAGGAACGAAGGAACGAAGGAACGAAGGAACGAAGGAACGAAGGAACGAAGGAAGGAAGGAACGAAGGAACGAAGGAAGGAAGGAACGAAGGAACGAAGGAACGACGGAACGACGGAACGAAGGAACGAAGGAACGAAGGAACGAAGGAACGAAGGAACGAAGGAACGAAGGAACGAAGGAACGATGGAACGAAGGAACGAAGGAACGAAGGAACGAAGGAACGAAGGAACGAAGGAACGAAGGAACGAAGGAACGAAGGAACGAGGGAACGAGGGAACGAAGGATCGAAGGAACGAAGGAACGAAGGAACGAAGGAACGAAGGAACGAAGGAAGGAAGGAACGAAGGAACGAAGGTAGGAAGGAACGAAGGAACGAAGGAAGGAAGGAACGAAGGAAGGAAGGAACGAAGGAACGAAGGAACGAAGGACCGAAGGAACGAAGGAACGAAGGAACGAAGGAACGAAGGAACGAAGGAACGAAGGAACGAAGGAACGAAGGAACGAAGGAACGAAGGAACGAAAGAACGAAGGAACGAAGGAACGAAGGAACGAAGGAACGAAGGAACGAAGGAACGAAGGAACGAAGGAACGAAGGAAGGAAGGAAGGAAGGAACGAAGGAAGGAAGGAAAGAAGGAACGAAGGAACGAAGGAACGAAGGAACGAAGGAACGAAGGAACGAAGGAACGAAGGAACGAAGGAACGAAGGAACGAAGGAACGAAGGAACGAAGGAACGAAGGAAAGACGGATCGAAAGAATGAAGGAACGAAGCAACGAAGCAACGAAGGAACGAAGGAACGAAGGAACGAAGGAACGAAGGAACCAAGGAACGAAGGAACGATGCAACGAAGGAACGAAGGAACGAAGGAACGAAGTAACGAAGGAACGAAGGAAGGAAGGAACGAAGGAACGAAGGAACGAAGGAACGAAGGAAGGAAGGAACGAAGGAAGGAAGGAACGAAGGACCGAAGGAAGGAAGGAACGAAGGAACGAAGGAACGAAGGAACGGATGAACGAAGGAACGATGGAACGAAGGAACGAAGGAACGAAGGAACGAAGGAACGAAGGAACGAAGGAACGAAGGAACGAAGGAACGAAGGAACGAGGGAACGAGGGAACGAAGGATCGAAGGAACGAAGGAACGAAGGAACGAAGGAACGAAGGAACGAAGGAAGGAAGGAACGAATGAACGAAGGTAGGAAGGAACGAAGGAACGAAGGAAGGAAGGAACGAAGGAAGGAAGGAACGAAGGAACGAAGGAACGAAGGAACGAAGGAACGAAGGACCGAAGGAACGAAGGAACGAAGGAACGAAGGAACGAAGGAACGAAGGAACGAAGGAACGAAGGAACGAAGGAACGAAGGAACGAAGGAACGAAGGAACGAAGGAACGAAGGAACGAAGGAAGGAAGGAAGGAAGGAACGAAGGAAGGAAGGAAAGAAGGAACGAAGGAACGAAGGAACGAAGGAACGAAGGAACGAAGGAACGAAGGAACGAAGGAACGAAGGAACGAAGGAACGAAGGAACGAAGGAACGAAGGAACGAAGGAACGAAGGAACGAAGGAACGAAGGAACGAAGGAACGAAGGAACGAAGGAAAGACGGATCGAAAGAATGAAGGAACGAAGCAACGAAGCAACGAAGGAACGAAGGAACGAAGGAACGAAGGAACGAAGGAACCAAGGAACGAAGGAACGATGCAACGAAGGAACGAAGGAACGAAGGAACGAAGTAACGAAGGAACGAAGGAAGGAAGGAACGAAGGAACGAAGGAACGAAGGAACGAAGGAAGGAAGGAACGAAGGAAGGAAGGAACGAAGGACCGAAGGAAGGAAGGAACGAAGGAACGAAGGAACGAAGGAACGGATGAACGTAGGAAGGAAGGAACGAAGGAAGGAAGGAACGAAGGAAGGAAGGAACGAAGGAACGAAGGAACGAAGGAACGAAGGAACGAAGGATCGAAAGAACGAAGGAACGAAGCAACGAAGCAACGAAGGAACGAAGGAACGAAGGAACGAAGCAACGAAGGAACGAAGGAACGAAGGAATGAAGGAACGAAGGAACGAAGGATCGAAGGAACGAAGGAACGAAGGAACGATGGAACGAAGGAACGAAGGAACGAAGGAACGAAGGAACGTAGGAACGAAGGAACGAAGGAACGAAGGAACGAAGGAACGAAGGAACGAAGGAACGAAGGAACGAAGGAACGAAGCAACGAAGGAACGAAGGAACGAAGGAACGAAGGAACGAAGGAACGAAGGAACGAAGGAACGATGGAACGAAGGAACGAAGGAACGTAGGAACGAAGGAACGAAGGAACGAAGGGACGAAGGAACGAAGGAACGAAGGAACGAAGGAACGAAGGAACGAAGGAACGAAGATATGAAGGAACGTAGGAACGAAGGAACGAAGGAACGAAGGAACGAAGGAACGAAGGAACGAAGGAACGAAGGAACGAAGGAAGGAAGGAACGAAGGAACGAAGGAACGAAGGAAGGAAGGGACGAAGGAACGAAGGAACGAAGGAACGAAGGAACGAAGGAAGGAAGGAACGAAGGAAGGAAGGAACGAAGGAACGAAGGAACGAAGGAAATAAGGAAAGAAGGAAGGAAGGAACGAAGGAACGAAGGAACGAAGGAAGGAAGGAACGAAGGAAGGAAGGAACGACGGAACGAAGGAAAGAAGGAACGACGGAACGAAGGAACGAAGGAACGAAGGATCGAAGGAACGTAGGAACGAAGGAACGAAGGAACGAAGGAACGAAGGAACGAAGGAACGAAGGAACGAAGGAACGAAGGAAGGAAGGAACGAAGGAACGAAGGAACGAAGGAAGGAAGGAAGGAAGGAACGAAGGAACGACGGAACGAAGGAACGAAGGAACGAAGGAACGAAGGAACGAAGGAACGATGGAACGAAGGAACGAAGGAACGAAGGAACGAAGGATCGAAGGAACGAAGGAACGAAGCAACGAAGCAACGAAGGAACGAAGCAACGAAGGAACGAAGGAACGAAGGAACGAAGGAACGAAGCAACGAAGGAACGAAGGAACGAAGCAACGTAGGAACGAAGGAACGAAGGAACGAAGGAACGAAGCAACGAAGGAACGAAGGAACGATGGAACGAAGGAACGAAGGAACGAAGGAACGTAGGAACGAAGGAACGAAGGAACGAAGGGACGAAGGAACGAAGGAACGAAGGAACGAAGGAACGAAGATATGAAGGATCGTAGGAACGACGGAACGAAGGAACGAAGGAACGAAGGAACGAAGGAACGAAGGAACGAAGGAACGAAGGAACGAAGGAACGAAGGAACGAAGGAACGAAGGAACGAAGGAACGAAGGAAGGAAGGGACGAAGGAACGAAGGAACGAAGGAAGGAAGGAACGAAGGAACGAAGGAACGAAGGAAGGAAGGAACGAAGGAACAAAGGAAGGAAGGAACGAAGGAAGGAAGGAACGAAGGAAGGAAGGAACGAAGGAACGAATTAACGAAGGAAGGAAGGAACGAAGGAAGGAAGGAACGACGGAACGAAGGAAAGAAGGAACGACGGAACGAAGGAACGAAGGAACGAAGGAACGAAGGAACGAAGGAATGAAGGAACGAAGGATCGAAAGAACGAAGGAAGGAAGCAACGAAGCAACGAAGGAACGAAGGAACGAAGGAACGAAGGAACGAAGGGACGAAGCAACGAAGGAACGAAGGAACGAAGGAACGATGGAACGAAGGAACGAAGGAACGAAAGAAAGAAGGATCGAAAGAACGAAGGAACGATGCAACGAAGCAACGAAGGAACGAAGGAACGAAGGAACGAAGGAACCAAGGAACGAAGGAACGAAGGAACGAAGGAACGAAGGAACGAAGGAACGAAGGAACGAAGGAACGAAGGATCGAAAGAACGAAGGAACGAAGCAACGAAGCAACGAAGGAACGATGGAACGAAGGAACGAAGGAACGAAGAAACGAAGGAACGAAGCAATGAAGGAACGAAGGAACGAAGCAACGAAGGAACGAAGGAACGAAGGAACGAAGGAACGAAGGAACGAAGGAACGAAGGAACGTAGGAACGAAGGAACGAAGGAACGAAGGAACGAAGGAACGAAGGAACGAAGGAACGAAGGAACGAAGGAACGATGGAACGAAGGAACGAAGGAACGAAGGATCGAAGGAACGAAGGAACGAAGGAACGAAGGAACGAAGGAACGAAGGAACGAAGGAACGAAGGAAGGAAGGAACGAAGGAAGGAAGGAACGAAGGACCGAAGGAAGGAAGGAACGAAGGAACGAAGGAACGAAGGAACGGATGAACGTAGGAAGGAAGGAACGAAGGAAGGAAGGAACGAAGGAAGGAAGGAACGAAGGAACGAAGGAACGAAGGAACGAAGGATCGAAAGAACGAAGGAACGAAGCAACGAAGCAACGAAGGAACGAAGGAACGAAGGAACGAAGCAACGAAGGAACGAAGGAACGAAGGAATGAAGGAACGAAGGAACGAAGGATCGAAGGAACGAAGGAACGAAGGAACGATGGAACGAAGGAACGAAGGAACGAAGGAACGAAGGAACGTAGGAACGAAGGAACGAAGGAACGAAGGAACGAAGGAACGAAGGAACGAAGGAACGAAGGAACGAAGCAACGAAGGAACGAAGGAACGAAGGAACGAAGGAACGAAGGAACGAAGGAACGAAGGAACGATGGAACGAAGGAACGAAGGAACGTAGGAACGAAGGAACGAAGGAACGAAGGGACGAAGGAACGAAGGAACGAAGGAACGAAGGAACGAAGGAACGAAGGAACGAAGGAACGAAGGAACGAAGATATGAAGGAACGTAGGAACGAAGGAACGAAGGAACGAAGGAACGAAGGAACGAAGGAACGAAGGAACGAAGGAACGAAGGAACGAAGGAAGGAAGGAACGAAGGAACGAAGGAAGGAAGGGACGAAGGAACGAAGGAACGAAGGAACGAAGGAACGAAGGAAGGAAGGAACGAAGGAAGGAAGGAACGAAGGAACGAAGGAACGAAGGAAATAAGGAAAGAAGGAAGGAAGGAACGAAGGAACGAAGGAACGAAGGAAGGAAGGAACGAAGGAAGGAAGGAACGACGGAACGAAGGAAAGAAGGAACGACGGAACGAAGGAACGAAGGAACGAAGGATCGAAGGAACGTAGGAACGAAGGAACGAAGGAACGAAGGAACGAAGGAACGAAGGAACGAAGGAACGAAGGAACGAAGGAAGGAAGGAACGAAGGAACGAAGGAACGAAGGAAGGAAGGAAGGAAGGAACGAAGGAACGAAGGAACGACGGAACGAAGGAACGAAGGAACGAAGGAACGAAGGAACGATGGAACGAAGGAACGAAGGAACGAAGGAACGAAGGATCGAAGGAACGAAGGAACGAAGCAACGAAGGAACGAAGCAACGAAGGAACGAAGGAACGAAGGAACGAAGGAACGAAGGAACGAAGGAACGAAGCAACGAAGGAACGAAGGAACGAAGCAACGTAGGAACGAAGGAACGAAGGAACGAAGGAACGAAGCAACGAAGGAACGAAGGAACGATGGAACGAAGGAACGATGGAACGAAGGAACGTAGGAACGAAGGAACGAAGGAACGAAGGGACGAAGGAACGAAGGAACGAAGGAACGAAGATATGAAGGATCGTAGGAACGACGGAACGAAGGAACGAAGGAACGAAGGAACGAAGGAACGAAGGAACGAAGGAACGAAGGAACGAAGGAAGGAAGGAACGAAGGAACGAAGGAACGAAGGAAGGAAGGGACGAAGGAACGAAGGAACGAAGGAAGGAAGGAACGAAGGAACGAAGGAACGAAGGAAGGAAGGAACGAAGGAACAAAGGAAGGAAGGAACGAAGGAAGGAAGGAACGAAGGAAGGAAGGAACGAAGGAACGAATTAACGAAGGAAGGAAGGAACGAAGGAAGGAAGGAACGACGGAACGAAGGAAAGAAGGAACGACGGAACGAAGGAACGAAGGAACGAAGGAACGAAGGAACGAAGGAATGAAGGAACGAAGGATCGAAAGAACGAAGGAAGGAAGCAACGAAGCAACGAAGGAACGAAGGAACGAAGGAACGAAGGAACGAAGGAACGAAGGAACGAAGCAACGAAGGAACGAAGGAACGAAGGAACGATGGAACGAAGGAACGAAGGAACGAAAGAAAGAAGGATCGAAAGAACGAAGGAACGATGCAACGAAGCAACGAAGGAACGAAGGAACGAAGGAACGAAGGAACCAAAGAACGAAGGAACGAAGGAACGAAGGAACGAAGGAACGAAGGAACGAAGGAACGAAGGAACGAAGGATCGAAAGAACGAAGGAACGAAGCAACGAAGCAACGAAGGAACGATGGAACGAAGGAACGAAGGAACGAAGGAACGAAGGAACGAAGCAATGAAGGAACGAAGGAACGAAGCAACGAAGGAACGAAGGAACGAAGGAACGAAGGAACGAAGGAACGAAGGAACGAAGGAACGTAGGAACGAAGGAACGAAGGAACGAAGGAACGAAGGAACGAAGGAACGAAGGAACGAAGGAACGAAGGAACGATGGAACGAAGGAACGAAGGAACGAAGGATCGAAGGAACGAAGGAACGAAGGAACGAAGGAACGAAGGAACGAAGGAAAGAAGGAACGAAGGAACGAAGGAACGAATGAAGGAAGGAACGAAGGAACGAAGGAACGAAGGAAAGAAGGAACGAAGGAACGAAGGAACGAAGGAACGAAGGAACGAAGGAACGAAGGAACGAAGGAACGAAGGAACGAAGGAACGAAGGATCGAAAGAACGAAGGAACGAAATAACGAAGGAACGAAGCAACGAAGCAACGAAGGAACGAAGGAACGAAGGGACGAAGGAACGAAGGAACGAAGCAACGAAGGTACGAAGGAATGAAGGAACGAAGGAACGACGGAACGAAGGAACGAAGGAACGAAGGAACGTAGGGACGATGGAATGAAGGAACGAAGGAACGAAGGAACGAAGGAACGAAGGAACGAAGGACCGAAGGAACCAAGGAACGATGGAACGAAGGAACGAAGGAACGAAGGAACGAAGGAACGAAGGAACGAAGGAACGAACCAACGAAGGAACGAAGGTACGAAGGAACGAAGGAACGAAGGAACGAAGGAACGAAGGAACAAAGAAACGAAGGAACGAAGGAACGAAGGAACGAAGGAACGAAGGAATGAAGGAACGAAGGAACGAAGGAACGATGGAATGAAGGAACGAAGGAACGAAGGAAGGAATGCACGAAGGAAGGAAAGAACGAAGGAACGAAGGAACGTAGGAACGAAGGAACGAAGGAACGTAGGGAAGAAGGAACGAAGGAACGAAGGAACGAAGGAACGAAGGAACGAAGGAACTAAGGAACGAAGGAACGAAGGAACGAAGGAACGAAGGAACGAAGGAACGAAGGAACGAAGGAACGAATGAACGAAGGAACGAAGGAACGAAGGAACGAAAGAACGAAGGAACGAAGGAACGAAGGATCGAAGGAACGAAGGAACGAAGCAACGAAGCAACGAAGGAACGAAGCAACGAAGGAACGAGGGAACGAAGGAACGAAGGAACGAAGGAAAGAAGCAACGAAGGAACGAAGGAACGAAGCAACGAAGGAACGAAGGAACGATGGAACGAAGAAACGAAGGAACGAAGGAACGAAGGAACGAAGGAACGAAGGAACGAAGGAATGAAGGACCGAAGGAACGAAGGAACGTAGGAACGAAGGAACGAAGGAACGAATGGATGAAGGAACGAAGGAACGAAGGAACGAAGGAACGAAGGAACGAAGGTACGAAGGAACGTAGGAACGAAGGAACGGAGGAACGAAGCAACGAAGGAACGAAGGAACGAAGCAACGATGGAACGAAGGAACGAAGGAACGAAGGAACGAAGGAACGAAGGAACGAAGGAACGAAGGAACGAAGGAACGAAGGAACGAAGGAGCGAAGGAACGAAGGAAGGAAGGAACGAAGGAACGAAGGAACGAAGGAAGGAAGGGACGAAGGAACGAAGGAAGGAAGGAACGAAGGAAGGAAGGAACGAAGGAACGAAGGAACGAAGGAAAGAAGGGACGAAGGATCGAAAGAACGAAGGAAGGAAGGAACGAAGGAAGGAAGGAACGACGGAACGAAGGAAAGAAGGAACGACGGAACGAAGGAACGAAGGAACGAAGGAACGAAGGAAAGAAGGGACGAAGGATCGAAAGAACGGAGGAACGAAGCAACGAAGCAACGAAGGAACGAAGGAACGAAGGAACGAAGGAACAAAGGAACGAAGGAACGAAGGAACGAAGCAACGAAGGAACGAAGGAACGAAGGAACGAAGGAACGAAGGAACGAATGAACGAAGGAACGAAGGAACGAAGGAACGAAGGAACGAAGGAAGGAAGGAACGATGGAACGAAGGAACGAACGAAGGAACGAAGGAACGAAGGAAGGAAGGAACGAAGGAAGGAAGGAACGAAGGAACGAAGGACCGAAGGAAGGAAGGAACGAAGGAAGGAAGGAACGAAGGAACGAAGGAACGAAGGAACGAAGGAACGAAGGAACGAAGGAACGAAGGAAGGAAGGAAGGAAGGAAAGAAGGATCGAAGGAACGAAGCAACGAAGCAACGAAGCAACGAAGGAACGAAGCAACGAAGGAACGAAGGAACGAAGGAACGAAGGAACGAAGGAACGAAGGAACGATGCAACGAAGGAACGAAGCGACGAAGGAACGAAGGAACGAAGGAACGAAGGAACGAAGAAACGAAGGAACGAAGGAACGAAGGAACGAAGGAACGAAGGAACGAAGGAACGAAGGAACGAAGGAACGAAGGAACGAAGGAACGAAGGAAAGAAGGAATGAAGGAACGAAGGAACGAAGGAACGAAGGAACGAAGGAACGAAGGAACGAAGGAACGAAGGAACGAAGGAACGAAGGAACGAAGGAACGAAGGAACGATGAAACGAAGGAACGAAGGAACGAAGGAACGAAGGAACGAAGGATCGAAAGAACGAAGGAACGAAGCAACGAAGCAACGAAGGAACGAAGGAACGAAGGAACGAAGGAACGAATGAACGAAGCAACGAAGGAACGAAGGAACGAAGGAACGAAGGAACGAAGGAACGAAGGAACGAAGGAACGAAGGAACGAAGGAACGAAGGAACGAAGGAAAGAAGGAAGAAAGGAACGAAAGAACGAAGGAACGAAGGAACGAAGGAAGGAAGGAACGAAGGAACGAAGGAACGAAGGAAGGAAGGAACGAATGAAGGAAGGAAAAAAGGACCGAAGGACCGAAGGAAGGAAGGAACGAAGGAAGGAAGGAATGAAGGAACGGAGGAACGAAGGAAGGAAGGAACGAAGGAACGAAGGAACGTAGGAACGAAGGAACGAAGGAACGAAGGAACGAAGGAACGAAGGAACGAAGGAACGAAGGAACGAAGGAACGATGGAACGAAGGGACTAAGGAACGAAGGAACGAAGGAGGGAAGGAACGAAGGAACGAAGGAACGAAGGAACGAAGCAACGAAGGAACGAAGGAACGAAGGAACGAAGGAACGAAGGAACGAAGCAACTAAGGAACGAAGGAAGGAAGGAACGAAGGAACGAAGGAATGAAGGAAGGAAGGAAAGAAGGAAGGAAGGAACGAAGGAACGAATTAACGAAGGAAGGAAGGAACGAAGGAAGGAAGGAACGACGGAACGAAGGAAAGAAGGAACGACGGAACGAAGGAACGAAGGAACGAAGGAACGAAGGAACGAAGGAATGAAGGAACGAAGGAACGAAGGAATGAAGGAACGAAGGAATGAAGGAACGAAGGATCGAAAGAACGAAGGAAGGAAGCAACGAAGCAACGAAGGAACGAAGGAACGAAGGAACGAAGGAACGAAGCAACGAAGGAACGAAGGAACGAAGGAACGATGGAACGAAGGAACGAAGGAACGAAAGAACGAAGGAACGATGCAACGAAGCAACGAAGGAACGAAGGAACGAAGGAACGAAGGAACGAAGGAACCAAGGAACGAAGGAACGAAGGAACGAAGGAACGAAGGAACGAAGGAACGAAGGAACGAAGGAACGAAGGATCGAAAGAACGAAGGAACGAAGCAACGAAGCAACGAAGGAACGAAGGAACGAAGGAACGAAGCAATGAAGGAACGAAGGAACGAAGCAACGAAGGAACGAAGGAACGAAGGAACGAAGGAACGAAGGAACGAAGGAACGAAGGAACGTAGGAACGAGGGAACGAAGGAACGAAGGAACGAAGGAACGAAGGAACGAAGGAACGAAGGAACGAAGGAACGAAGGAACGATGGAACGAAGGAACGAAGGAACGAAGGAACGAAGGAACGAAGGAACGAAGGAACGAAGGAACGAAGGAACGAAGAAACGAAGGAACGAAGGAACGAAGGAACGAAGGAAAGAAGGAACGAAGGAACGAAGGAACGAATGAAGGAAGGAACGAAGGAACGAAGGAACGAAGGAAAGAAGGAACCAAGGAACGAAGGAACGAAGGAACGAAGGAACGAAGGAACGAAGGAACGAAGGAACGAAGGAACGAAGGAACGAAGGATCGAAAGAACGAAGGAACGAAAGAACGAAGGAACGAAGCAACGAAGCAACGAAGGAACGAAGGAACGAAGGGACGAAGGAACGAAGGAACGAAGCAACGAAGGAACGAAGGAACGATGGAACGAAGGAACGAAGGAACGAAGGAACGAAGGAACGAAGGAACGAAGGAATGAAGGAACGAAGGAACGAAGGAACGAAGGGACGAAGGAACGAAGGAACGAAGGAACGAAGGAACGAAGGAACGAAGGAACGAAGGAACGAAGGAACGAAGGAACGAAGGAACGAAGGAACGAAGGTACGAAGGAACGTAGGAACGAAGGATCGGAGGAACGAAGCAATGAAGGAACGAAGGAACGAAGCAACGAAGGAACGAAGGAACGAAGGAACGAAGGAACGAAGGAACGAAGGAACGAAGGATCGAAGGAACGAAGGAACGAAGGAACGAAGGAACGAAGGAACGAAGGAACGAAGGAGCGAAGGAACGAAGGAACGAAGGAACGAAGGAAGGAAGGGATGAAGGAACGAAGGAAGGAAGGAACGAAGGAAGGAAGGAACGAAGGAAGGAAGGAACGAAGGAACGAAGAAACGAAGGAACGAAGGAACGAAGGAACGAAGGAACGAAGGAACGAAGGAACGAAGCAACGAATGAACGAAGGAACGAAGGAACGAAGGAACGAAGGAATGAAGGAACGAAGGAACGAAGGAACGAAGGAAAGAAGGGACGAAGGGACGAAGGATCGAAAGAACGGAGGAACGAAGCAACGAAGCAACGAAGGAACGAAGGAACGAAGGAACGAAGGAACAAAGGAACGAAGGAACGAAGGAACGAAGCAACGAAGGAACGAAGGAACGAAGGAACGATGGAACGAAGGAACGAAGGAACGAAGGAACGAATGAACGAAGGAACGAAGGAACGAAGGAACGAAGGAACGAAGGAACGAAGGAAGGAAGGAACGATGGAACGAAGGAACGAACGAAGGAACGAAGGAAGGAAGGAACGAAGGAAGGAAGGAACGAAGGAACGAAGGACCGAAGGAAGGAAGGAACGAAGGAAGGAAGGAACGAAGGAACGAAGGAACGAAGGAACGAAGGAACGAAGGAACGAATGAACGAAGGAACGAAGGAACGAAGGAACGAAGGAACGAAGGAACGAAGGAACGAAGGAACGAAGGAACGAAGGAACGAAGGAACGAAGGAACGAAGGAACGAAGGACCGAAGGAACGAAGGAACGAAGGAACGAAGGAACGAAGGAACGAAGGAACGAAGGAAGGAAGGAACGAAGGAACGAAGGAACGAAGGAACGAAGGAACGAAGGAACGAAGGAACGTAGGAACGAAGGAACGAAGGAACGAAGGGACAAGGAAGGAACGAAGGAACGAAGGAACGAAGGAAGGAAGGAGCGAAAACGAAAAAAAAAAAAAAAAAAAAAAAAAGGAACGAAGGACCGAAGGAAGGAAGGAACGAAGGAAGGAAGGAACGGAGGAACGAAGGAAGGAAGGAACGAAGGAACGACGGAACGTAGGAACGAAGGAACGAAGGAACGAAGGAACGAATTAACGAAGGAACGAAGGAAAGAAGGAACGAAGGAACGAAGGAACGAAGGAACGAAGGAACGAAGGAACGAAGGAACGAAGGAACGAAGGAACGAAGGAACGAAGGAACGAAGGAACGAAGGAACGAAGGAACGAAGGAACGAAGGAACGAAGGAACGAAGGAACGAAGGAACGAAGGAACGGAGGAACGATGGAACGAAGGGACGAAGGAACGAAGGAGGGAAGGAGGGAAGGAACGAAGGAACGAAGGAACGAAGGAACAAAGGAACGTACGAACGAAGGAACGATGGAACGAAGGAACGAAGGAACGAAGGAACGAAGCAACTAAGGAACGAAGGAACGAAGGAACGAAGGAACGAAGGAACGATGGAACGAAGCAACGAAGGAACGAAGGAACGAAGGAACGAAGGAACGAAGGAATGATGGAACGAAGGAAGGAAGGAACGAAGGAACGAAGGAACGAACGAACGAACGAAGGAACGAAGGAACGAAGGAAGGACGGATCGATGGAAGGAAGGAACGAAGGAACGAAGGACCGAAGGAAGGAAGGAACGAAGGAAGGAAGGAACGAAGGAACGAAGGAACGAAGTAAGGAAGGAACGAAGGAAGGAAGGAACGAAGGAAGGAAGGAGCGAAGGAAGGAAGGAACGAAGCAACGAAGGAACGAAGGAAGGAAGGAACGAAGGAACGAAGAAACGAAGGAACGAAGGAACGAAGGAACGAAGGAACGAAGGAACGAAGGAACGAAGGAACGAAGCAACGAATGAACGAAGGAACGAATGAACGAAGGAACGAAGGAATGAAGGAACGAAGGAACGAAGGAACGAAGGAACGAAGGAACGAAGGAACGAAGGAACGAAGGAACGAAGGAACGAAGGAAGGTAGGAACGAAGGAAGGAAGGAACGAAAGAACGAAGGAAAGAAGGCAGGAAGGAACGAAGGAAGGAAGGAACAAAGTAACGAAGGACCGAAGGAAGGAAGGAACGAAGGAAGGAAGGAACGAAGGAAGGAAGGAACGAAGGAACGAAGGAACGAAGGAACGAAGGAACGAAGAAACGAAGGATCGAAAGAACGAAGGAACGAAGCAACGAAGGAACGAAGGAACGAAGGAACGAAGGAACGAAGGAACGAAGGAACGAAGGAACGAAGGAACGAAGTAACGAAGGAACGAAGGAATGAAGGAAGGAAGGAACGAAGAAACGAAGGAACGAAGGAACGAAGGAACGAAGGAACGAAGGAACGAAGGAACGTAGGAACGAAGGAACGAAGGGACGAAGAAACGAAGGCACGAAGGAACGAAGGAACGAAGGAAATAAGGAACGAAGGAACGAAGGAACGAAGGAACGAAGGAACGAAGGAACGAAGGAACGAAGGAACGAAGGAACGAAGGAAGGAAGGAACGAAGGAAGGAAGGAAGGAAGGAACGAAGGAACGAAGGAACGAAGGAACGAAGGAACGAAGGAACGAAGGAACGAAGGAACGAAGGAACGAAGGAACGAAGGAACGAAGGAACGAAGGAACGAAGGAACGAAGGAACGAAGGAACGAAGGAACGAAGGAACGAAGGAAGGAAGGAACGAAGGAAGGAAGGAACGAAGGAAGGAAGGAAGGAAGGAACGAAGGAATGAAGGAACGAAGGAACGAAGGAACGAAGGAACGAAGGAACGAAGGAACGAAGGAAGGAAGGAACGAAGGAACGAAGGAACGAAGGAAGGAAGGAAGGATGGGACGAAGGAACGAAGGAACGAAGGAAGGAAGGAACGAAGGAAGGAAGGAACGAAGGAACGAAGGAACGAATGAAGGAAGGAATGAAGGAAGGAAGGAACGAAGGAACGAAAGAACGAAGGAAGGAAGGAACGAAGGAAGGAAGGAACGACGGAACGAAGGAAAGAAGGAACGACGGAACGACGGAACGAAGGAACGAAGGAACGAAGGAACGAAGGAAAGAAGGAACGAAGGATCGAAAGAACGAAGGAACGAAGCACCGAAGGAACGAAGGAACGAAGGAACGAAGGAACGAAGGAACAAAGGAACGAAGGAACGAAGGAACGAAGGAACGAAGGAACGAAGGAACAAAGGAACGAAGGAACGAAGGAACGAAGAAACGAAGGAACGAAGCAACGAAGGAACGAAGTAACGAAGGAACGATGGAACGAAGGATCGAAGGAACGAAGGAACGAAGGAACGAAGGAACGAAGGAACGAATGAAGGAAGGAACGAAGGAACGAAGGAACGAAGGAAAGAAGGAACCAAGGAACGGAGGAACGAAGGAACGAAGGAACGAAGGAACGAAGGAACGAAGGAACGAAGGAACGAAGCAACTAAGGAACGAAGGAACGAAGGAACGAAGGAACGAAGGAACGATGGAACGAAGGAACGAAGGAACGAAGGAACGAAGGAACGAAGGAACGAAGGAACGAAGCAACGAATGAACGAAGGAACGAAGGAACGAAGGAACGAAGGAATGAAGGAACGAAGGAACGAAGGAACGAAGGAACGAAGGAACGAAGGAACGAAGGAAGGAAGGAACGAAGGAAGGAAGGAATGAAAGAACGAAGGAACGAAGGCAGGAAGGAACGAAGGAAGGAATGAACAAAGTAACGAAGGACCGAAGGAAGGAAGGAACGAAGGAAGGAAGGAACGAAGGAAGGAAGGAACGAAGGAAGGAAGGAACGAAGGAACGAAGGAACGAAGAAACGAAGGATCGAAAGAACGAAGGAACGAAGCAACGAAGGAACGAAGGAACGAAGGAACGAAGGAACGAAGGAACGAAGGAACGAAGGAACGAACGAACGAAGTAACGAAGGAACGAAGGAATGAAGGAAGGAAGGAACGAAGAAACGAAGGAACGAAGGAACGAAGGAACGAAGGAACGAAGGAACATAGGAACGAAGGAACGAAGGGACGAAGAAACGAAGGAACGAAGGAACGAAGGAACGAAGGAACGAAGGAACGAAGGAACGAAGGAACTAAGGAACGAAGGAACGAAGGAACGAAGGAACGAAGGAACGAAGGAAGGAAGGAACGAAGGCAGGAAGGAAGGAAGGAACGAAGGAATGAAGGAACGAAGGAACGAAGGAACGAAGGAACGAAGGAACGAAGGAACGAAGGAAAGAGGGAACGAAGGATCGAAAGAACGAAGGAACGAAGCAACGAAGGAACGAAGGAACGAAGGAACGAAGGAACGAAGGAACAAAGGAACGAAGGAACGAAGGAACGAAGAAACGAAGGAACGAAGCAACGAAGGAACGAAGTAACGAAGGAACGATGGAACGAAGGAACGAAGGAACGAAGAAACGAAGGAACGAAGCAACGAAGGAACGAAGTAACGAAGGAACGATGGAACGAAGGAACGAAGGAACGAAGGATCGAAGGAACGAAGGAACGAAAGAACGAAGGAACGAAGGAACGAAGGAACGTAGGAACGAAGGAACGAAGGAACGAAGGGACGAAGGAACGAAGGAACGAATTAACGAAGGAACGAAGGAACGAAGGTACGAAGGAACGTAGGAAAGAAGGAACGAAGGAACGAAGGAACGAAGGAACGAAGGAACGAAGGAAGGAAGGAACGAAGGAACGAAGGAACGAAGGAACGAAGGAAGGAAGGAAGGATGGGACGAAGGAACGAAGGAACGAAGGAAGGAAGGAACGAAGGAACGAAGGAACGAAGGAACGAATGAAGGAAGGAATTCAGGAAGGAAGGAACGAAGGAACGAAAGAACGAAGGAAGGAAGGAACGACGGAACGAAGGAAAGAAGGAACGACGGAACGAAGGAACGAAGGAACGAAGGAACGAAGGAACGAAGGAATGAAGGAACGAAGGATCGAAAGAACGAAGGAAGGAAGCAACGAAGCAACGAAGGAACGAAGGAACGAAGGAACGAAGGAATGAAGGAACGAAGGATCGAAAGAACGAAGGAAGGAAGCAACGAAGCAACGAAGAAACGAAGGAACGAAGGAACGAAGGAACGAAGGAACGAAGGAAGGAAGGAACGAAGGAACGAAGGAAGGAAGGAAGGAAGGAACGAAGGAAGGAAGGAACGAAGGAAGGAAGGAACGAAGGAACGAATTAACGAAGGAAGGAAGGAACGAAGGAAGGAAGGAACGACGGAACGAAGGAAAGAAGGAACGACGGAACGAAGGAACGAAGGAACGAAGGAACGAAGGAACGAAGGAATGAAGGAACGAAGGATCGAAAGAACGAAGGAAGGAAGCAACGAAGCAACGAAGGAACGAAGGAACGAAGGAACGAAGGAACGAAGGAACGAAGGAACGAAGCAACGAAGGAACGAAGGAACGAAGGAACGATGGAACGAAGGAACGAAGGAACGAAAGAAAGAAGGATCGAAAGAACGAAGGAACGATGCAACGAAGCAACGAAGGAACGAAGGAACGAAGGAACGAAGGAACCAAGGAACGAAGGAACGAAGGAACGAAGGAACGAAGGAACGAAGGAACGAAGGAACGAAGGAACGAAGGAACGAAGGATCGAAAGAACGAAGGAACGAAGCAACGAAGCAACGAAGGAACGATGGAACGAAGGAACGAAGGAACGAAGGAACGAAGCAATGAAGGAACGAAGGAACGAAGCAACGAAGGAACGAAGGAACGAAGGAACGAAGGAACGAAGGAACGAAGGAACGAAGGAACGTAGGAACGAAGGAACGAAGGAACGAAGGAACGAAGGAACGAAGGAACGAAGGAACGAAGGAACGAAGGAACGATGGAACGAAGGAACGAAGGAACGAAGGAACGAAGGAACGAAGGAACGAAGGAACGAAGGAACGAAGGAACGAAGGAACGAAGGAACGAAGGAACGAAGGAAAGAAGGAACGAAGGAACGAAGGAACGAATGAAGGAAGGAACGAAGGAACGAAGGAACGAAGGAAAGAAGGAACGAAGGAACGAAGGAACGAAGGAACGAAGGAACGAAGGAACGAAGGAACGAAGGAACGAAGGAACGAAGGATCGAAAGAACGAAGGAACGAAATAACGAAGGAACGAAGCAACGAAGCAACGAAGCAACGAAGCAACGAAGGAACGAAGGGACGAAGGAACGAAGGAACGAAGCAACGAAGGTACGAAGGAATGAAGGAACGAAGGAACGAAGGAACGAAGGAACGACGGAACGAAGGAACGAAGGAACGAAGGAACGTAGGGACGATGGAACGAAGGAACGAAGGAACGAAGGAACGAAGGAACGAAGGAACGAAGGAACGAAGGAACGAAGGACCGAAGGAACCAAGGAACGATGGAACGAAGGAACGAAGGAACGAAGGAACGAAGGAACGAAGGAACGAAGGAACGAACCAACGAAGGAACGAAGGTACGAAGGAACGAAGGAACGAAGGAACGAAGGAACGAAGGAACGAAGAAACGAAGGAACGAAGGAACGAAGGAACGAAGGAACGAAGGAATGAAGGAACGAAGGAACGAAGGAACGATGGAACGAAGGAACGAAGGAACGAAGGAAGGAATGCACGAAGGAAGGAAGGAACGAAGGAACGAAGGAACGTAGGAACGAAGGAACGAAGGAACGTAGGGAAGAAGGAACGAAGGAACGAAGGAACGAAGGAACGAAGGAACGAAGGAACTAAGGAACGAAGGAACGAAGGAACGAAGGAACGAAGGAACGAAGGAACGAAGGAACGAAGGAACGAAGGAACGAAGGAACGAAAGAACGAAGGAACGAAGGAACGAAGGATCGAAGGAACGAAGGAACGAAGCAACGAAGCAACGAAGGAACGAAGCAACGAAGGAACGAGGGAACGAAGGAACGAAGGAACGAAGGAAAGAAGCAACGAAGGAACGAATGAACGAAGCAACGAAGGAACGAAGGAACGATGGAACGAAGGAACGAAGGAACGAAGGAACGAAGGAACGAAGGAACGAAGGAACGAAGGAATGAAGGACCGAAGGAACGAAGGAACGTAGGAACGAAGGAACGAAGGAACGAAGGGACGAAGGAACGAAGGAACGAAGGAACGAAGGAACGAAGGAACGAAGGAACGAAGGTACGAAGGAACGAAGGAAAGAAGGGACGAAGGATCGAAAGAACGAAGGAAGGAAGGAACGAAGGAAGGAAGGAACGACGGAACGAAGGAAAGAAGGAACGACGGAACGAAGGAACGAAGGAACGAAGGAACGAAGGAACGAAGGAACGAAGGAAAGAAGGGACGAAGGATCGAAAGAACGGAGGAACGAAGCAACGAAGCAACGAAGGAACGAAGGAACGAAGGAACGAAGGAACAAAGGAACGAAGGAACGAAGGAACGAAGCAACGAAGGAACGAAGGAACGAAGGAACGAAGGAACGATGGAACGAAGGAACGAAGGAACGAATGAACGAAGGAACGAAAGAACGAAGGAACGAAGGAACGAAGGAAGGAAGGAACGATGGAACGAAGGAACGAACGAAGGAACGAAGGAAGGAAGGAACGAAGGAAGGAAGGAACGAAGGAACGAAGGACCGAAGGAAGGAAGGAACGAAGGAAGGAAGGAACGAAGGAACGAAGGAACGAAGGAACGAAGGAACGAAGGAAGGAAGGAAGGAAGGAACGAAGGAAAGAAGGATCGAAGGAACGAAGCAACGAAGCAACGAAGCAACGAAGGAACGAAGCAACGAAGGAACGAAGGAACGAAGGAACGAAGGAACGAAGGAACGAAGGAACGAAGCAACGAAGGAACGAAGCGACGAAGGAACGAAGGAACGAAGGAACGAAGGAACGAAGGAACGAAGGACCGAAGGAACGAAGGAACGAAGGAACGAAGGAACGAAGGAACGAAGGAACGAAGGAACGAAGGAACGAAGGAACGAAGGAAAGAAGGAATGAAGGAACGAAGGAACGAAGGAACGAAGGAACGAAGGAACGAAGGAACGAAGGAACGAAGGAACGAAGGAACGAAGGAACGAAGGAACGAAGGAACGTTGAAACGAAGGAACGAAGGAACGAAGGAACGAAGGAACGAAGGATCGAAAGAACGAAGGAACGAAGCAACGAAGCAACGAAGGAACGAAGGAACGAAGGAACGAAGGAACGAATGAACGAAGCAACGAAGGAACGAAGGAACGAAGGAACGAAGGAACGAAGGAACGAAGGAACGAAGGAACGAAGGAACGAAGGAACGAAGGAACGAAGGAAAGAAGGAAGAAAGGAACGAAAGAACGAAGGAACGAAGGAACGAAGGAAGGAAGGAACGAAGGAACGAAGGAACGAAGGAAGGAAGGAACGAATGAAGGAAGGAAAAAAGGAACGAAGGACCGAAGGAAGGAAGGAACGAAGGAAGGAAGGAATGAAGGAACGGAGGAACGAAGGAAGGAAGGAACGAAGGAACGAAGGAACGAAGGAACGAAGGAACGTAGGAACGAAGGAACGAAGGAACGAAGGAACGAAGGAACGAAGGAACGAAGGAACGAAGGAACGATGGAACGAAGGGACGAAGGAACGAAGGAACGAAGGAGGGAAGGAACGAAGGAACGAAGGAACGAAGGAACGAAGGAACGAAGCAACGAAGGAACGAAGGAACGAAGGAACGAAGGAACGAAGGAATGAAGGAACGAAGGAATGAAGGAACGAAGGAACGAAGGAACGAAGGAACGAAGGAACGAAGGAACGAAGGACCGAAGGAACGAAGGAACGAAGGAACGAAGGAACGAAGGAACGAAGGAACGAAGGAACGAAGGAACGAAGGAAGGAAGGAACGAAGGAACGAAGGAACGAAGGAACGAAGGAACGAAGGAACGTAGGAACGAAGGAACGAAGGAACGAAGGAACGAAGGAACGAAGGAACGGAGGAACGATGGAACGAAGGGACGAAGGAACGAAGGAGGGAAGGATGGAAGGAACGAAGGAACGAAGGAACGAAGGAACAAAGGAACGAACGAACGAAGGAACGATGGAACGAAGGAACGAAGGAACGAAGGAACGAAGCAACTAAGGAACGAAGGAAGGAAGGAACGAAGGAACGAAGGAATGAAGGAAGGAAGGAAAGAAGGAAGGAAGGAACGAAGGAACGAATTAACGAAGGAAGGAAGGAACGAAGGAAGGAAGGAACGACGGAACGAAGGAAAGAAGGAACGACGGAACGAAGGAACGAAGGAACGAAGGAACGAAGGAACGAAGGAACGAAGGAATGAAGGAACGAAGGAACGAAGGAATGAAGGAACGAAGGATCGAAAGAACGAAGGAAGGAAGCAACGAAGCAACGAAGGAACGAAGGAACGAAGGAACGAAGCAACGAAGGAACGAAGGAACGAAGGAACGATGGAACGAAGGAACGAAGGAACGAAAGAAAGAAGGATCGAAAGAACGAAGGAACGATGCAACGAAGCAACGAAGGAACGAAGGAACGAAGGAACGAAGGAACCAAGGAACGAAGGAACGAAGGAACGAAGGAACGAAGGAACGAAGGAACGAAGGAACGAAGGATCGAAAGAACGAAGGAACGAAGCAACGAAGCAACGAAGGAACGAAGGAACGAAGGAACGAAGGAACGAAGGAACGAAGGAACGAAGCAATGAAGGAACGAAGGAACGAAGCAACGAAGGAACGAAGGAACGAAGGAACGAAGGAACGAAGGAACGAAGGAACGAAGGAACGAAGGAACGTAGGAACGAGGGAACGAAGGAACGAAGGAACGAAGGAACGAAGGAACGAAGGAACGAAGGAACGAAGGAACGATGGAACGAAGGAACGAAGGAACGAAGGAACGAAGGAACGAAGGAACGAAGGAACGAAGAAACGAAGGAACGAAGGAACGAAGGAACGAAGGAAAGAAGGAACGAAGGAACGAAGGAACGAATGAAGGAAGGAACGAAGGAACGAAGGAACGAAGGAACGAAGGAAAGAAGGAACCAAGGAACGAAGGAACCAAGGAACGAAGGAACGAAGGAACGAAGGAACGAAGGAACGAAGGAACGAAGGAACGAAGGAACGTAGGAACGAGGGAACGAAGGAACGAAGGAACGAAGGAACGAAGGAACGAAGGAACGAAGGAACGAAGGAACGACGGAACGAAGGAACGAAGGAACGAAGGAACGAAGGAACGTAGGAACGATGGAACGAAGGAACGAAGGAACGAAGGAACGAAGGAACGAAGGAACGAAGGAACGAAGGAACGAAGTACCGAAGGAACGAAGGAACGATGGAACGAAGGAACGAAGGAACGAAGGGACGAAGGAACGAAGGAACGAAGGAACGAACGAACGAACCAACGAAGGAACGAAGGAACGAAGGAACGAAGGAACGAAGGAACGAAGGAACGAAGAAACGAAGGAACGAAGGAACGAAGGAACGAAGGAATGAAGGAACGAAGGAACGAAGGAACGATGGAACGAAGGAACGAAGGAACGAAGGAAGGAATGCACGAAGGAAGGAAGGAACGAAGGAACGAAGGAACGAAGGAACGTAGGAACGAAGGAACGAAGGAACGAAGGAACGAAGGAACGAAGGAACGAAGGAAGTAAGGAACGAAGGAACGAAGGAACGAAGGAACGAAGGAACGAAGGAACGAAGGAACGAAGGAAGGAAGGAACGAAGGCAGGAAGGAAGGAAGGAACGAAGGAATGAAGGAACGAAGGAACGAAGGAACGAAGGAACGAAGGAACGAAGGAATGAAGGAACGAAGGAACGAAGGAACGTAGGAACGAAGGAACGAAGGAACGAAGGGACGAAGGAACGAAGGAACGAAGGAACGAAGGAACGAAGGAACGAAGGAACGAAGGAACGAAGGAACGAAGGAACGAAGGAACGAAGGAACGAAGGTACGAAGGAACGTAGGAACGAAGGATCGGAGGAACGAAGCAACGAAGGAACGAAGGAACGAAGCAACGAAGGAACGAAGGAACGAAGGAACGAAGGAACGAAGGAACGAAGGAACGAAGGAACGAAGGAACGAAGGAACGAAGGAACGAAGGAGCGAAGGAACGAAGGAACGAAGGAACGAAGGAAGGAAGGGATGAAGGAACGAAGGAAGGAAGGAACGAAGAAAGGAAGGAACGAAGGAAGGAAGGAACGAAGGAACGAAGAAACGAAGGAACGAAGGAACGAAGGAACGAAGGAACGAAGGAACGAAGGAACGAAGCAACGAATGAACGAAGGAACGAAGGAACGAAGGAACGAAGGAATGAAGGAACGAAGGAACGAAGGAACGAAGGAACGAAGGAACGAAGGAACGAAGGAAAGAAGGGACGAAGGATCGAAAGAACGGAGGAACGGAGGAACGAAGCAACGAAGCAACGAAGGAACGAAGGAACGAAGGAACGAAGGTACAAAGGAACGAAGGAACGAAGGAACGAAGCAACGAAGGAACGAAGGAACGAAGGAACGATGGAACGAAGGAACGAAGGAACGAAGGAACGAATGAACGAAGGAACGAAGGAACGAAGGAACGAAGGAACGAAGGAACGAAGGAAGGAAGGAACGATGGAACGAAGGAACGAACGAAGGAACGAAGGAACGAAGGAAGGAAGGAACGAAGGAAGGAAGGAACGAAGGAACGAAGGACCGAAGGAAGGAAGGAACGAAGGAAGGAAGGAACGAAGGAACGAAGGAACGAAGGAACGAAGGAACGAAGGAACGAAGGAAGGAAGGAACGAAGGAAAGAAGGATAGAAGGAACGAAGGAACGAAGCAACGAAGCAACGAAGGAACGAAGCAACGAAGGAACGAAGGAACGAAGGAACGAAGGAACGAAGGAACGAAGCGACGAAGGAACGAAGGAACGAAGGAACGAAGGAACGAAGGAACGAAGGAACGAAGGAACGAAGGAACGAAGGAACGAAGGAACGAAGGAACGAAGGACCGAAGGAACGAAGGAACGAAGGAACGAAGGAACGAAGGAACGAAGGAACGAAGGAACGAAGGAAAGAAGGAATGAAGGAACGAAGGAACGAAGGAACGAAGGAACGAAGGAACGAAGGAACGAAAGAACGAAGGAACGAAGGAACGAAGGAACGAAGGAACGAAGAAACGAAGGAACGAAGGAACGAAGGAATGAAGGAACGAAGGAACGAAGGATCGAAAGAACGAAGGAACGAAGCAACGTAGCAACGAAGCAACGTAGCAACGAAGGAACGAAGGAACGAAGGAACGAATGAACGAAGCAACGAAGGAACGAAGGAACGAAGGAACGAAGGAACGAAGGAACGAAGGAACGAAGGAACGAAGGAACGAAGGAACGAAGGAACGAAGGAACGAAAGAACGAAGGAACGAAGGAACGAAGGATCGAAGGAACGAAGGAACGAAGCAACGAAGCAACGAAGGAACGAAGCAACGAAGGAACGAGGGAACGAAGGAACGAAGGAACGAAGGAAAGAAGCAACGAAGGAACGAAGGAACGAAGCAACGAAGGAACGAAGGAACGAAGGAACGAAGGAACGAAGGAACGAAGGAACGAAGGAACGAAGGAATGAAGGAACGAAGGAACGAAGGAACGTAGGAACGAAGGAACGAAGGAACGAAGGGACGAAGGAACGAAGGAACGAAGGAACGAAGGAACGAAGGAACGAAGGAACGAAGGAACGAAGGAACGAAGGAACGAAGGAACGAAGGAACGAAGGTACGAAGGAACGTAGGAACGAAGGATCGGAGGAACGAAGCAACGAAGGAACGAAGGAACGAAGCAACGAAGGAACGAAGGAACGAAGGAACGAAGGAACGAAGGAACGAAGGAACGAAGGAACGAAGGAACGAAGGAACGAAGGAACGAAGGAACGAAGGAGCGAAGGGACGAAGGAACGAAGGAACGAAGGAAGGAAGGGATGAAGGAACGAAGGAAGGAAGGAACGAAGGAAGGAAGGAACGAAGGAAGGAAGGAACGAAGGAACGAAGAAACGAAGGAACGAAGGAACGAAGGAACGAAGGAACGAAGGAACGAAGGAACGAAGGAACGAAGGAACGAAGGAACGAAGGAACGAAGGTACGAAGGAACGTAGGAACGAAGGATCGGAGGAACGAAGCAACGAAGGAACGAAGGAACGAAGCAACGAAGGAACGAAGGAACGAAGGAACGAAGGAACGAAGGAACGAAGGAACGAAGGAACGAAGGAACGAAGGAACGAAGGAACGAAGGAACGAAGGAGCGAAGGAACGAAGGAACGAAGGAACGAAGGAAGGAAGGGATGAAGGAACGAAGGAAGGAAGGAACGAAGGAAGGAAGGAACGAAGGAAGGAAGGAACGAAGGAACGAAGAAACGAAGGAACGAAGGAACGAAGGAACGAAGGAACGAAGGAACGAAGGAACGAAGGAACGAAGCAACGAATGAACGAAGGAACGAAGGAACGAAGGAACGAAGGAATGAAGGAACGAAGGAACGAAGGAACGAAGGAACGAAGGAACGAAGGAACGAAGGAAAGAAGGGACGAAGGATCGAAAGAACGGAGGAACGGAGGAACGAAGCAACGAAGCAACGAAGGAACGAAGGAACGAAGGAACGAAGGAACAAAGGAACGAAGGAACGAAGGAACGAAGCAACGAAGGAACGAAGGAACGAAGGAACGAAGGAACGAAGGAACGAAGGAACGAAGGAACGAAGGAACGAATGAACGAAGCAACGAAGGAACGAAGGAACGAAGGAACGAAGGAACGAAGGAACGAAGGAACGAAGGAACGAAGGAACGAAGGAACGAAGGAACGAAGGAAAGAAGGAAGAAAGGAACGAAAGAACGAAGGAACGAAGGAACGAAGGAAGGAAGGAACGAAGGAACGAAGGAACGAAGGAAGGAAGGAACGAATGAAGGAAGGAAAAAAGGAACGAAGGACCGAAGGAAGGAAGGAACGAAGGAAGGAAGGAATGAAGGAACGGAGGAACGAAGGAAGGAAGGAACGAAGGAACGAAGGAACGTAGGAACGAAGGAACGAAGGAACGAAGGAACGAAGGAACGAAGGAACGAAGGAACGAAGGAACGAAGGAACGAAGGAACGATGGAACGAAGGGACGAAGGAACGAAGGAACGAAGGAGGGAAGGAACGAAGGAACGAAGGAACGAAGGAACGAAGGAACGAAGCAACGAAGGAACGAAGGAACGAAGGAACGAAGGAACGAAGGAATGAAGGAACGAAGGAATGAAGGAACGAAGGAACGAAGGAACGAAGGAACGAAGGAACGAAGGAACGAAGGAACGAAGGACCGAAGGAACGAAGGAACGAAGGAACGAAGGAACGAAGGAACGAAGGAACGAAGGAACGAAGGAACGAAGGAAGGAAGGAACGAAGGAACGAAGGAACGAAGGAACGAAGGAACGTAGGAACGAAGGAACGAAGGAACGAAGGAACGAAGGAACGAAGGAACGGAGGAACGATGGAACGAAGGGACGAAGGAACGAAGGAGGGAAGGATGGAAGGAACGAAGGAACGAAGGAACGAAGGAACAAAGGAACGAACGAACGAAGGAACGATGGAACGAAGGAACGAAGGAACGAAGGAACGAAGCAACTAAGGAACGAAGGAAGGAAGGAACGAAGGAACGAAGGAATGAAGGAAGGAAGGAAAGAAGGAAGGAAGGAACGAAGGAACGAATTAACGAAGGAAGGAAGGAACGAAGGAAGGAAGGAACGACGGAACGAAGGAAAGAAGGAACGACGGAACGAAGGAACGAAGGAACGAAGGAACGAAGGAACGAAGGAATGAAGGAACGAAGGAACGAAGGAATGAAGGAACGAAGGATCGAAAGAACGAAGGAAGGAAGCAACGAAGCAACGAAGGAACGAAGGAACGAAGGAACGAAGCAACGAAGGAACGAAGGAACGAAGGAACGATGGAACGAAGGAACGAAGGAACGAAAGAAAGAAGGATCGAAAGAACGAAGGAACGATGCAACGAAGCAACGAAGGAACGAAGGAACGAAGGAACGAAGGAACCAAGGAACGAAGGAACGAAGGAACGAAGGAACGAAGGAACGAAGGAACGAAGGAACGAAGGATCGAAAGAACGAAGGAACGAAGCAACGAAGCAACGAAGGAACGAAGGAACGAAGGAACGAAGGAACGAAGGAACGAAGGAACGAAGCAATGAAGGAACGAAGGAACGAAGCAACGAAGGAACGAAGGAACGAAGGAACGAAGGAACGAAGGAACGAAGGAACGAAGGAACGAAGGAACGTAGGAACGAGGGAACGAAGGAACGAAGGAACGAAGGAACGAAGGAACGAAGGAACGAAGGAACGAAGGAACGAAGGAACGATGGAACGAAGGAACGAAGGAACGAAGGAACGAAGGAACGAAGGAACGAAGGAACGAAGAAACGAAGGAACGAAGGAACGAAGGAACGAAGGAAAGAAGGAACGAAGGAACGAAGGAACGAATGAAGGAAGGAACGAAGGAACGAAGGAACGAAGGAACGAAGGAAAGAAGGAACCAAGGAACGAAGGAACCAAGGAACGAAGGAACGAAGGAACGAAGGAACGAAGGAACGAAGGAACGAAGGAACGAAGGATCGAAAGAACGAAGGAACGAAAGAACGAAGGAACGAAGCAACGAAGCAACGAAGGAACGAAGGAACGAAGGGACGAAGGAACGAAGGAACGAAGCAACGAAGGTACGAAGGAATGAAGGAACGAAGGAACGAAGGAACGAAGGAACGAAGGAACGACGGAACGAAGGAACGAAGGAACGAAGGAACGAAGGAACGTAGGAACGATGGAACGAAGGAACGAAGGAACGAAGGAACGAAGGAACGAAGGAACGAAGGAACGAAGTACCGAAGGAACGAAGGAACGATGGAACGAAGGAACGAAGGAACGAAGGGACGAAGGAACGAAGGAACGAAGGAACGATCGAACGAACCAACGAAGGAACGAAGGAACGAAGGAACGAAGGAACGAAGGAACGAAGGAACGAAGAAACGAAGGAACGAAGGAACGAAGGAACGAAGGAATGAAGGAACGAAGGAACGAAGGAACGATGGAACGAAGGAACGAAGGAACGAAGGAAGGAATGCACGAAGGAAGGAAGGAACGAAGGAACGAAGGAACGAAGGAACGTAGGAACGAAGGAACGAAGGAACGTAGCGACGAAGGAACGAAGGAACGAAGGAACGAAGGAACAAAGGAACTAAGGAACGAAGGAACGAAGGAACGAAGGAACGAAGGAACGAAGGAACGAAGGAACGAAGGAACGAAGGAACGAAGGAACGAAGGAACGAAGGAACGAAGGAACGAAGGAACGAAGGAACGAAAGAACGAAGGAACGAAGGAACGAAGGATCGAAGGAACGAAGGAACGAAGCAACGAAGGAACGAAGCAACGAAGCAACGAAGGAACGAAGCAACGAAGGAACGAGGGAACGAAGGAACGAAGGAACGAAGGAAAGAAGCAACGAAGGAACGAAGGAACGAAGCAACGAAGGAACGAAGGAACGATGGAACGAAGGAACGAAGGAACGAAGGAACGAAGGAACGAAGGAACGAAGGAACGAAGGAACGAAGGAATGAAGGAACGAAGGAACGAAGGAACGTAGGAACGAAGGAACGAAGGAACGAAGGGACGAAGGAACGAAGGAACGAAGGAACGAAGGAACGAAGGAACGAAGGAACGAAGGAACGAAGGAACGACGGAACGAAGGAACGAAGGTACGAAGGAACGTAGGAACGAAGGATCGGAGGAACGAAGCAACGAAGGAACGAAGGAACGAAGCAACGAAGGAACGAAGGAACGAAGGAACGAAGGAACGAAGGAACGAAGGAACGAAGGAACGAAGGAACGAAGGAACGAAGGAACGAAGGAACGAAGGAGCGAAGGAACGAAGGAACGAAGGAACGAAGGAAGGAAGGGATGAAGGAACGAAGGAAGGAAGGAACGAAGGAAGGAAGGAACGAAGGAAGGAAGGAACGAAGGAACGAAGAAACGAAGGAACGAAGGAACGAAGGAACGAAGGAACGAAGGAACGAAGGAACGAAGCAACGAATGAACGAAGGAACGAAGGAACGAAGGAACGAAGGAATGAAGGAACGAAGGAACGAAGGAACGAAGGAACGAAGGAACGAAGGAACGAAGGAAAGAAGGGACGAAGGATCGAAAGAACGGAGGAACGGAGGAACGAAGCAACGAAGCAACGAAGGAACGAAGGAACGAAGGAACGAAGGAACAAAGGAACGAAGGAACGAAGGAACGAAGCAACGAAGGAACGAAGGAACGAAGGAACGATGGAACGAAGGAACGAAGGAACGAAGGAACGAATGAACGAAGGAACGAAGGAACGAAGGAACGAAGGAACGAAGGAAGGAAGGAACGATGGAACGAAGGAACGAACGAAGGAACGAAGGAACGAAGGAAGGAAGGAACGAAGGAAGGAAGGAACGAAGGAACGAAGGACCGAAGGAAGGAAGGAACGAAGGAAGGAAGGAACGAAGGAACGAAGGAACGAAGGAACGAAGGAACGAAGGAACGAAGGAACGAAGGAACGAAGGAAAGAAGGATAGAAGGAACGAAGGAACGAAGCAACGAAGCAACGAAGGAACGAAGCAACGAAGGAACGAAGGAACGAAGGAACGAAGGAACGAAGGAACGAAGCGACGAAGGAACGAAGGAACGAAGGAACGAAGGAACGAAGGAACGAAGGAACGAAGGAACGAAGGAACGAAGGAACGAAGGAACGAAGGAACGAAGGACCGAAGGAACGAAGGAACGAAGGAACGAAGGAACGAAGGAACGAAGGAACGAAGGAACGAAGGAAAGAAGGAATGAAGGAACGAAGGAACGAAGGAACGAAGGAACGAAGGAACGAAGGAACGAAAGAACGAAGGAACGAAGGAACGAAGGAACGAAGGAACGAAGAAACGAAGGAACGAAGGAACGAAGGAATGAAGGAACGAAGGAACGAAGGATCGAAAGAACGAAGGAACGAAGCAACGTAGCAACGAAGCAACGTAGCAACGAAGGAACGAAGGAACGAAGGAACGAATGAACGAAGCAACGAAGGAACGAAGGAACGAAGGAACGAAGGAACGAAGGAACGAAGGAACGAAGGAACGAAGGAACGAAGGAACGAAAGAACGAAGGAACGAAGGAACGAAGGATCGAAGGAACGAAGGAACGAAGCAACGAAGCAACGAAGGAACGAAGCAACGAAGGAACGAGGGAACGAAGGAACGAAGGAACGAAGGAAAGAAGCAACGAAGGAACGAAGGAACGAAGCAACGAAGGAACGAAGGAACGATGGAACGAAGGAACGAAGGAACGAAGGAACGAAGGAACGAAGGAACGAAGGAACGAAGGAATGAAGGAACGAAGGAACGAAGGAACGTAGGAACGAAGGAACGAAGGAACGAAGGGACGAAGGAACGAAGGAACGAAGGAACGAAGGAACGAAGGAACGAAGGAACGAAGGAACGAAGGAACGAAGGAACGAAGGAACGAAGGTACGAAGGAACATAGGAACGAAGGATCGGAGGAACGAAGCAACGAAGGAACGAAGGAACGAAGCAACGAAGGAACGAAGGAACGAAGGAACGAAGGAACGAAGGAACGAAGGAACGAAGGAACGAAGGAACGAAGGAACGAAGGAACGAAGGAGCGAAGGGACGAAGGAACGAAGGAACGAAGGAAGGAAGGGATGAAGGAACGAAGGAAGGAAGGAACGAAGGAAGGAAGGAACGAAGGAAGGAAGGAACGAAGGAACGAAGAAACGAAGGAACGAAGGAACGAAGGAACGAAGGAACGAAGGAACGAAGGAACGAAGGAACGAAGCAACGAATGAACGAAGGAACGAAGGAACGAATGAACGAAGGAATGAAGGAACGAAGGAACGAAGGAACGAAGGAACGAAGGAACGAAGGAACGAAGGAAAGAAGGGACGAAGGATCGAAAGAACGGAGGAACGGAGGAACGAAGCAACGAAGCAACGAAGGAACGAAGGAACGAAGGAACGAAGGAACAAAGGAACGAAGCAACGAAGGAACGAAGGAACGAAGTAACGATGGAACGAAGGAACGAAGGAACGAAGGAACGAATGAACGAAGGAACGAAGGAACGAAGGAACGAAGGAACGAAGGAACGAAGGAAGGAAGGAACGATGGAACGAAGGAACGAACGAAGGAACGAAGGAACGAAGGAAGGAAGGAACGAAGGAAGGAAGGAACGAAGGAACGAAGGACCGAAGGAAGGAAGGAACGAAGGAAGGAAGGAACGAAGGAACGAAGGAACGAAGGAACGAAGGAACGAAGGAAGGAAGGAACGAAGGAAAGAAGGATAGAAGGAACGAAGGAACGAAGCAACGAAGCAACGAAGGAACGAAGCAACGAAGGAACGAAGGAACGAAGGAACGAAGGAACGAAGGAACGAAGCGACGAAGGAACGAAGGAACGAAGGAACGAAGGAACGAAGGAACGAAGGAACGAAGGAACGAAGGAACGAAGGACCGAAGGAACGAAGGAACGAAGGAACGAAGGAACGAAGGAACGAAGGAACGAAGGAACGAAGGAAAGAAGGAAAGAAGGAATGAAGGAACGAAGGAACGAAGGAACGAAGGAACGAAGGAACGAAGGAACGAAAGAACGAAGGAACGAAGGAACGAAGGAACGAAGAAACGAAGGAACGAAGGAACGAAGGAATGAAGGAACGAAGGAACGAAGGATCGAAAGAACGAAGGAACGAAGCAACGTAGCAACGAAGCAACGTAGCAACGAAGGAACGAAGGAACGAAGGAACGAATGAACGAAGCAACGAAGGAACTAAGGAACGAAGGAACGAAGGAACGAAGGAACGAAGGAACGAAGGAACGAAGGAACGAAGGAACGAAGGAACGAAGGAAAGAAGGAAGAAAGGAACGAAAGAACGAAGGAACGAAGGAACGAAGGAAGGAAGGAACGAAGGAACGAAGGAACGAAGGAAGGAAGGAACGAAGGAAGGAAGGAAAAAAGGAACGAAGGACCGAAGGAAGGAAGAAACGAAGGAAGGAAGGAATGAAGGAACGGAGGAACGAAGGAAGGAAGGAACGAAGGAACGAAGGAACGTAGGAACGAAGGAACGAAGGAACGAAGGAACGAAGGAACGAAGGAACGAAGGAACGAAGGAACGAAGGAACGAAGGAACGATGGAACGAAGGGACGAAGGAACGAAGGAGGGAAGGAGGGAAGGAACGAAGGAACGAAGGAACGAAGGAACGAAGCAACGAAGGAACGAAGGAACGAAGGAACGAAGGAACGAAGGAACGAAGGAACGAAGGAACGGAGGAACGAAGGAACGAAGGAACGAAGGAACGAAGGAACGAAGGAACGAAGGACCGAAGGAACGAAGCAACGAAGGAACGAAGGAACGAAGGAACGAAGGAACGAAGGAACGAAGCGACGAAGGAACGAAGGAACGAAGGAACGAAGGAACGAAGGAACGAAGGAACGAAGGAACGAAGGAACGAAGGAACGTAGGAACGAAGGAACGAAGGAACGAAGGAACGAAGGAACGAAGGAACGAAGGAACGAAGGAACGAAGGAACGAAGGAAAGAAGGAAAGAAGGAATGAAGGAACGAAGGAACGAAGGAACGAAGGAACGAAGGAACGAAGGATCGAAAGAACGAAGGAACGAAGGAACGAAGAAACGAAGGAACGAAGGAACGAAGGAATGAAGGAACGAAGGAACGAAGGATCGAAAGAACGAAGGAACGAAGCAACGTAGCAACGAAGCAACGTAGCAACGAAGGAACGAAGGAACGAAGGAACGAATGAACGAAGCAACGAAGGAACTAAGGAACGAAGGAACGAAGGAACGAAGGAACGAAGGAACGAAGGAACGAAGGAACGAAGGAACGAAGGAACGAAGGAAAGAAGGAAGAAAGGAACGAAAGAACGAAGGAACGAAGGAACGAAGGAAGGAAGGAACGAAGGAACGAAGGAACGAAGGAAGGAAGGAACGAAGGAAGGAAGGAAAAAAGGAACGAAGGACCGAAGGAAGGAAGAAACGAAGGAAGGAAGGAATGAAGGAACGGAGGAACGAAGGAAGGAAGGAACGAAGGAACGAAGGAACGTAGGAACGAAGGAACGAAGGAACGAAGGAACGAAGGAACGAAGGAACGAAGGAACGAAGGAACGAAGGAACGAAGGAACGATGGAACGAAGGGACGAAGGAACGAAGGAGGGAAGGAGGGAAGGAACGAAGGAACGAAGGAACGAAGGAACGAAGCAACGAAGGAACGAAGGAACGAAGGAACGAAGGAACGAAGGAACGAAGGAACGAAGGAACGGAGGAACGAAGGAACGAAGGAACGAAGGAACGAAGGAACGAAGGAACGAAGGACCGAAGGAACGAAGGAACGAAGGAACGAAGGAACGAAGGAACGAAGGAACGAAGGAACGAAGGAACGAAGGAAGAAAGGAACGAAGGAACGAAGGAACGAAGGAACGAAGGAACGTAGGAACGAAGGAACGAAGGAACGAAGGGACGAAGGAACGAAGGAACGAAGAAACGAAGGAAGGAAGGAAAAAAGGAACGAAGGACCGAAGGAAGGAAGGAACGAAGGAAGGAAGGAACGGAGGAACGAAGGAAGGAAGGAACGAAGGAACGACGGAACGACGGAACGTAGGAACGAAGGAACGAAGGAACGAAGGAACGAAGGAACGAAGGAACGAAGGAAAGAAGGAACGAAGGAACGAAGGAACGAAGGAACGAAGGAAAGAAGGAACGAAGGAACGAAGGAACGAAGGAACGAAGGAACGAAGGAACGAAGGAACGAAGGAACGAAGAAACGAAGGAAGGAAGGAACGAAGGAAGGAAGGAATGAAAGAACGAAGGAACGAAGGCAGGAAGGAACGAAGGAAGGAAGGAACAAAGTAACGAAGGACCGAAGGAAGGAAGGAACGAAGGAAGGAAGGAACGAAGGAAGGAAGGAACGAAGGAAGGAAGGAACGAAGGAACGAAGGAACGAAGGAATGAAGGAACGAAGAAACGAAGGATCGAAAGAACGAAGGAACGAAGCAACGAAGGAACGAAGGAACGAAGGAACGAAGGAACGAAGGAACGAAGGAACGAAGGAACGAAGTAACGAAGGAACGAAGGAATGAAGGAAGGAAGGAACGAAGAAACGAAGGAACGAAGGAACGAAGGAACGAAGGAACGAAGGAACGAAGGAACGTAGGAACGAAGGAACGAAGGGACGAAGAAATGAAGGAACGAAGGAACGAAGGAACGAAGGAACGAAGGAACGAAGGAACGAAGGAACTAAGGAACGAAGGAACGAAGGAACGAAGGAACGAAGGAAGGAAGGAACGAAGGAACGAAGGAACGAAGGAAGGAAGGAACGAAGGCAGGAAGGAAGGAAGGAACGAAGGAATGAAGGAACGAAGGAACGAAGGAACGAAGGAACGAAGGAACGAAGGAACGAAGGAAAGAAGGAACGAAGGATCGAAAGAACGAAGGAACGAAGCAACGAAGGAACGAAGGAACGAAGGAACGAAGGAACGAAGGAACAAAGGAACGAAGGAACGAAGGAACGAAGAAACGAAGTAACGAAGCAACGAAGGAACGAAGTAACGAAGGAACGATGGAACGAAGGAACGAAGGAACGAAGGAACGAAGCAACGAAGGAACGAAGTAACGAAGGAACGATGGAACGAAGGAACGAAGGAACGAAGGATCGAAGGAACGAAGGAACGAAAGAACGAAGGAACGAAGGAACGAAGGAACGAAGGAACGTAGGAACGAAGGAACGAAGGAACGAAGGGACGAAGGAACGAAGGAACGAATTAACGAAGGAACGAAGGAACGAAGGTACGAAGGAACGTAGGAAAGAAGGAACGAAGGAACGAAGGAACGAAGGAACGAAGGAACGAAGGAACGAAGGAAGGAAGGAACGAAGGAACGAAGGAACGAAGGAACGAAGGAAGGAAGGAAGGATGGGACGAAGGAACGAAGGAACGAAGGAAGGAAGGAACGAAGGAACGAAGGAACGAAGGAACGAATGAAGGAAGGAATTCAGGAAGGAAGGAACGAAGGAACGAAAGAACGAAGGAAGGAAGGAACGAAGGAAGGAAGGAACGACGGAACGAAGGAAAGAAGGAACGACGGAACGACGGAACGAAGGAACGAAGGAACGAAGGAACGAAGGAACAAAGGAAAGAAGGAACGAAGGATCGAAAGAACGAAGGAACGAAGCACCGAAGGAACGAAGGAACGAAGGAACGAAGGAACGAAGGAACAATGGAACGAAGGAACGAAGGAACGAAGAAACGAAGGAACGAAGCAACGAAGGAACGAAGTAACGAAGGAACGATGGAACGAAGGAACGAAGGAACGAAGGATCGAAGGAACGAAGGAACGAAGAAACGAAGGAACGAAGGAACGAAGGAACGAAGGAACGAAGGAACGAAGGAACGAAGGAAGGAAGGAACGAAGGAACGAAGGAACGAACGAACGAACGAAGGAACGAAGGAACGAAGGAAGGAAGGAACGAAGGAAGGAAGGAACGAAGGAACGAAGTACCGAAGAAAGGAAGGAACGAAGGAAGGAAGGAACGAAGGAACGAAGGAACGAAGTAAGGAAGGAACGAAGGAAGGAAGGAACGAAGGAACGAAGGAAGGAAGGAACGAAGGAAGGAAGGAACGAAGGAACGAAGGAACGAAGGAACGAAGGAACGAAGGAACGAAGGAACGAAGGAACGAAGGAACGAAGGAACGAAGGAACGAAGGAACGAAGGATCGAAGGAACGAAGGAACGAAGCAACGAAGGAACGAAGGAACGAAGGAACGAAGGAACGAAGGAACGAAGGAACGAAGGAACGAAGGAACGAAGGAACGAAGGAACGAAGGAACGAAGGAAGGAAGGAAGGAAGGAAGGAAGGAACGAAGGAACGAAGGAACGAAGGAACGAAGGAACGAAGGAAATAAGGAAAGAAGGAAGGAAGGAACGAAGGAACGAAGGAACGAAGGAAGGAAGGAACGAAGGAAGGAACGACGGAACGAAGGAACGACGGAACGAAGGAACGAAGGAACGAAGGAACGAAGGAACGTAGGAACGAAGGAACGAAGGAACGAAGGAAAGAAGGAACGAAGGATCGAAAGAACGAAGGAACGAAGCAACGAAGGAACGAAGGACCGAAGGAACGAAGGAACGATGGAACGAAGGAACGACGGAACGAAGGAACGAAGGAACGAAGGAACGAAGGAACGAACCAACGAAGGAACGAAGGTACGAAGGAACGAAGGAACGAAGGAACGAAGGAACGAAGAAACGAAGGAACGAAGGAACGAAGGAAAGAAGGAACGAAGGATCGAAAGAACGAAGGAACGAAGGAACGAAGGAACGAAGGAACGAAGGAACGAAGGAACGAAGGAACAAAGGAACGAAGGAACGTAGGAACGATGGAACGAAGGAACGAAGGAACGAAGGAACGAAGGAACGAAGGAACGAAGGAACGAAGGAACGAAGGAACGAAGGAACGATGGAACGAAGGAACGAAGGAACGATGGAACGAAGGAACGTAGGAACGAAGGAACGAAGGAACGAAGGAACGAAGGAACGAACCAACGAAGCAACGAAGCAACGAAGGAACGAAGGAACGAAGGTACGAAGGAACGAAGGAACGAAGGAACGAAGGAACGAAGGAACGAAGGAACGAAGGAACGAAGGAACGAAGGAATGAAGGAACGAAGGAACGAAGGAACGATGGAACGAAGGAACGAAGGAAGGAATGAACGAAGGAAGGAAGGAACGAAGGAACGAAGGAACGAAGGAACGTAGGAACGAAGGAACGAAGGAACGTAGGGACGAAGGAACGAAGGAACGAAGGAACGAAGGAACGAAGGAACGAAGGAACTAAGGAACGAAGGAACGAAGGAACGAAGGAACGAAGGAACGAAGGAACGAAGGAACGAAGGAACGAAGGAACGAAGGAACGAAGGAACGAAGGAACGAAGGAACGAAAGATCGAAGGAACGAAGGAACGAAGGATCAAAGGAACGAAGGAACGAAGCAACGAAGCAACGAAGGAACGAAGGAACGAAGCAACGAAGGAACGAGGGAACGAAGGAACGAAGGAACGAAGGAAAGAAGCAACGAAGGAACGAAGGAACGAAGGAACGAAGCAACGAAGGAACGAAGGAACGATGGAACGAAGGAACGAAGGAACGAAGGAACGAAGGAACGAAGGAACGAAGGAACGAAGGAACGAAGGAACGAAGGAACGTAGGAACGAAGGAACGAAGGAACGAAGGGACGAAGGAACGAAGGAACGAAGGAACGAAGGAACGAAGGAACGATGGAACGAAGGAACGAAGGAACGAAGGTACGAAGGAACGAAGGAACGGAGGAACGAAGCAGCGAAGGAACGAAGGAACGAAGCAACGAAGGAACGAAGGAACGAAGGAACGAAGGAACGAAGGAACGAAGGAACGAAGGAACGAAGGAACGAAGGAACGAAGGAACGAAGGAACGAAGGAACGAAGGAACGAAGGAACGAAGGAACGAAGGAACGAAGGAGCGAAGGAACGAAGGAAGGAAGGAACGAAGGAACGAAGGAACGAAGGAAGGAAGGGACGAAGGAACGAAGGAAGGAAGGAACGAAGGAAGGAAGGAACGAAGGAACGAAGGAACGAAGGAACGAAGGAAAGAAGGGACGAAGGATCGAAAGAACGAAGGAAGGAAGGAACGAAGGAAGGAAGGAACGACGGAACGAAGGAAAGAAGGAACGACGGAACGAAGGAACGAAGGAACGAAGGAAGGAAGGAACGAAGGAACGATGGAACGATGGAACGAAGGAACGAAGGAACGATGCAACGAAGGAACGAAGGAACGAAGGAACGAAGGAACGAAGGAACGAAGGAACGAAGGAACGAAGGAGCGAAGGAACGAAAGAACGAAGGAACGAAGGAACGAAGGAACGAAGGAACGAAGGAAGGAAGGAACGAAGGAACGAAGGAACGTAGGAACGAAGGAACGATGGAACGAAGGGACGAAGGAACGAATGAACGAAGGAACGAAGGAACGAAGGAACGAAGGAACGAAGAAACGAAGGAAGGAAGGAAAAAAGGAACGAAGGACCGAAGGAAGGAAGGAACGAAGGAAGGAAGGAATGAAGGAACGGAGGAACGAAGGAAGGAAGGAACGAAGGAACGAAGGAACGTAGGAACGAAGGAACGAAGGAACGAAGGAACGAAGGAACGAAGGAACGAATGAACGAAGGAACGAAGGATCGTAGGAACGAAGGAACGAAGGAACGAAGGAACGAAGGAACGAAGGAACGAAGGAACGAAGGATCGAAAGAACGAAGGAACGAAGCAACGAAGCAACGAAGCAACGAAGGAACGAAGGAACGAAGGAACGAAGGAACGAAGGAACGAAGGAACGATGCAACGAAGGAACGAAGGAACGAAGGAACGAAGGATCGAAAGAACGAAGGAACGAAGCAACGAAGCAACGAAGGAACGAAGGAACGAAGGAACGAAGGAACGAAGCAACGAAGGAACGAAGCAACGAAGGAACGAAGGAACGAAGGAATGAAGGAACGAAGGAACGAAGGATCGAAGGAACGAAGGAACGAAGGAACGATGGAACGAGGGAACGAAGGAACGAAGGAACGAAGGAACGTAAGAACGAAGGAACGAAGGAACGAAGGAACGAAGGAACGAAGGAACGATGCAACGAAGGAACGAAGGAACGAAGGAACGAAGGAACGAAGGAACGAAGGAACGAAGGAACGATGGAACGAAGGAACGAAGGAACGAAGGAACGTAGGAACGAAGGAACGAAGGAACGAAGGGACGAAGGAACGAAGGAACGAAGGAACGTAGGAACGAAGGAACGAAGGAACGAAGGGACGAAGGAACGAAGGAACGAAGGAACGAAGGAACGAAGGAACGAAGGAACGAAGGAACGAAGGAACGAAGGAACGAAGGAACGAAGGGACGAAGGAACGAAGGATCGAAAGAACGAAGGAACGAAGCAACGAAGCAACGAAGGAACGAAGGAACGAAGGAACGAAAAAACGAAGGAACGAAGGAACGAAGCAATGAAGGAACGAAGGAACGAAGCAACGAAGGAACGAAGGAACGAAGGAACGAAGGAATGAAGGAACGAAGGAACGAAGGAACGAAGGAACGAAGGAACGTAGGAACGAAGGAACGAAGGAACGAAGGAACGAAGGAACGAAGGAACGAAGGAACGAAGGAACGAAGGAACGAAGGAACGAAGGAACGAAGGAACGAAGGAACGAAGGAACGAAG
This sequence comes from Rhimphoctona megacephalus, assembly GCA_963989365.1. NCBI lineage: Eukaryota > Metazoa > Arthropoda > Insecta > Hymenoptera > Ichneumonidae > Rhimphoctona > Rhimphoctona megacephalus. The sequence goes on along the minus strand of CAXDIM010000198.1, from coordinate 1,290,166 downwards.
GAAGGAAGGAACGAAGGAACGTAGGAACGAAGGAACGAAGGAACGAAGGAACGAAGGTTCGAAGGATCGAAGCAACGAAGGAACGAAGGAACGAAGGAACGAAGGAACGAAGGAACGAAGGAACGAAGGAACGAAGGAGCGAAGGAGCGAAGGAACGAAGGAACGAAGGAACGAAGGAACGAAGGAACGAAGGAACGAAGGAACGAAGGAACGAAGGAACGAAGGAACGAAGGAAAGAAGGAACGAAGGAACGAAGGAAGGAAGGAACGAAGGAACGACGGAACGAAGGAACGAAGGAACGAAGGAACGAAGGAACGAAGGAACGAAGGAACGAAGGTACGAAGGAACGTAGGAACGAAGGAACGAAGGAACGAAGGAACGAAGGAAAGAAGGAACGAAGGAACGAAGGAACGAAGGAACGAATGAACGAAGGAACGAAGGAACGAAGGAACGAAGGAACGAAGGAACGAAGGAACGAAGGAACCAAGGAACGAAGGAACGAAGGAACGAAGGAACGAAGGTACGAAGGAACGAAGGAACGAAAGAACGAAGGAACGAAGGAACGAAGGATCGAAAGAACGAAGGAACGACGCAACGAAGCAACGAAGCAACGAAGGAACGAAGGAACGAAGCAACGAAGGTACGAAGGAATGAAGGAACGAAGGAACGAAGGAACGAAGGAATGAAGGAACGAAGGAACGACGGAATGAAGGAACGAAGGAACGAAGGAACGAAGGAACGAAGGAACGTAGGAACGATGGAACGAAGGAACGAAGGAACGAAGGAACGAAGGAACGAATGAACGAAGGAACGAAGGAACGAAGGAACGAAGGAACGATGGAACGAAGGAACGAAGGAACGAAGGAACGAAGGAACGAAGGAACGAAGGAACGAAGGAACGAAGGAACGAAGGAACGAAGGAACGAACCAACGAAGCAACGAAGGAACGAAGGAACGAAGGTACGAAGGAACGAAGGAACGAAGGAACGAAGGAACGAAGGAACGAAGGAACGAAGGAACGAAGGAACGAAGGAATGAAGGAACGAAGGAACGAAGGAACAATGGAACGAAGGAACGAAGGAAGGAATGAACGAAGGAAGGAAGGAACGAAGGAACGAAGGAACGAAGGAACGTAGGAACGAAGGAACGAAGGAACGTAGGGACGAAGGAACGAAGGAACGAAGCAACGAAGGAACGAAGGAACGAAGGAACTAAGGAACGAAGGAACGAAGGAAAGAAGGAACGAAGGAACGAAGGAACGAAGGAACGAAGGATCGAAGGAACGAAGGAACGAAGGAACGAAGGAACGAAGGAACGAAGGAACGAAAGATCGAAGGAACGAAGGAACGAAGGATCGAAGGAACGAAGGAACGAAGCAACGAAGCAACGAAGGAACGAAGGAACGAAGCAACGAATGAACGAGGGAACGAAGGAACGAAGGAACGAAGGAAAGAAGCAACGAAGGAACGAAGGAACGAAGCAACGAAGGAACGAAGGAACGATGGAACGAAGGAACGAAGGAACGAAGGAACGAAGGAACGAAGGAACGAAGGAACGAAGGAACGAAGGAACGAAGGAACGAAGGAACGAAGGAACATAGGAACGAAGGAACGAAGGAACGAAGGGACGAAGGAACGAAGGAACGAAGGAACGAAGGAACGAAGGAACGATGGAACGAAGGAACGAAGGAACGAAGGTACGAAGGAACGGAGGAACGAAGCAGCGAAGGAACGAAGGAACGAAGCAACGAAGGAACGAAGGAACGAAGGAACGAAGGAACGAAGGAACGAAGGAACGAAGGAACGAAGGAACGAAGGAACGAAGGAACGAAGGAACGAAGGAACGAAGGAACGAAGGAGCGAAGGAACGAAGGAAGGAAGGAACGAAGGAACGAAGGAACGAAGGAACGAAGGAAGGAAGGGACGAAGGAACGAAGGAACGAAGGAAGGAAGCAACGAAGGAACGAAGGAACGAAGGAACGATGGAAAGAAGGGACGAAGGATCGAAAGAACGAAGGAAGGAAGGAACGAAGGAAGGAAGGAACGACGGAACGAAGGAAAGAAGGAACGACGGAACGAAGGAACGAAGGAACGAAGGAACGAAGGAACGAAGGAAGGAAGGAACGAAGGAACGAAGGAACGATGGAACGAAGGAACGATGCAACGAAGGAACGAAGGAACGAAGGAACGAAGGAACGAAGGAGCGAAGGAACGAAGGAACGAAGGAACGAAGGAACGAAGGAACGAAGGAACGAAGGAACGAAGGAAGGAAGGAACGAAGGAACGAAGGAACGAAGGAAGGAAGGCACGAAGGAACGAAGGAACGTAGGAACGAAGGAACGAAGGAACGAAGGGACGAAGGAACGAAGGAACGAAGGAACGAAGGAACGAAGGAACGAAGAAACGAAGGAAGGAAGGAAAAAAGGAACGAAGGACCGAAGGAAGGAAGGAACGAAGGAAGGAAGGAATGAAGGAACGGAGGAACGAAGGAAGGAAGGAACGAAGGAACGAAGGAACGTAGGAACGAAGGAACGAAGGAACGAAGGAACGAAGGAACGAAGGAAAGAAGGAACGAAGGAACGAAGGAACGAAGGAACGAAGGAACGAAGGAACGAAGGAACGAAGGAACGAAGGAACGAAGGAACGTAGGAACGAAGGAACGAAGGAACGAAGGAACGAAGAAACGAAGGAAAGAAGGAAAGAAGGAACGAAGGAACGAAGGAACGAAGGAACGAAGGAACGAAGGAACGAAGGGACGAAGGAACGAAGGATCGAAAGAACGAAGGAACGAAGGAACGAAGCAACGAAGCAACGAAGGAACGAAGGAACGAAGGAACGAAGGAACGAAGGGACGAAGGAACGAAGGAACGAAGCAATGAAGGAACGAAGGAACGAAGCAACGAAGGAACGAAGGAACGAAGGAACGAAGGAACGACGGAATGAAGGAACGAAGGAACGAAGGAACGAAGGAACGAAGGAAAGAAGGATCGAAAGAACGAAGGAACGATGCAACGAAGCAACGAAGGAACGAAGGAACGAAGGAACCAAGGAACGAAGGAACGAAGGAACGAAGGAACGAAGGAACGAAAGAACGAAGGAACGAAGGAACGAAGGAACGAAGGAACGAAGGAAGGAAGGAACGAAGGAACGAAGGAACGTAGGAACGAAGGAACGATGGAACGAAGGGACGAAGGAACGAAGGAACGAATTAACGAAGCAATGAAGGAACGAAGGAACGAAGCAACGAAGGAAGGAAGGAAAAAAGGAACGAAGGACCGAAGGAAGGAAGGAACGAAGGAAGGAAGGAATGAAGGAACGGAGGAACGAAGGAAGGAAGGAACGAAGGAACGAAGGAACGTAGGAACGAAGGAACGAAGGAACGAAGGAACGAAGGAACGAAGGAACGAATGAACGAAGGAACGAAGGATCGTAGGAACGAAGGAACGAAGGAACGAAGGAACGAAGGAACGAAGGAACGAAGGAACGAAGGATCGAAAGAACGAAGGAACGAAGCAACGAAGCAACGAAGCAACGAAGGAACGAAGGAACGAAGGAACGAAGGAACGAAGGAACGAAGGAACGATGCAACGAAGGAACGAAGGAACGAAGGAACGAAGGATCGAAAGAACGAAGGAACGAAGCAACGAAGCAACGAAGGAACGAAGGAACGAAGGAACGAAGGAACGAAGCAACGAAGGAACGAAGCAACGAAGGAACGAAGGAACGAAGGAATGAAGGAACGAAGGAACGAAGGATCGAAGGAACGAAGGAACGAAGGAACGATGGAACGAGGGAACGAAGGAACGAAGGAACGAAGGAACGTAAGAACGAAGGAACGAAGGAACGAAGGAACGAAGGAACGAAGGAACGATGCAACGAAGGAACGAAGGAACGAAGGAACGAAGGAACGAAGGAACGAAGGAACGAAGGAACGAAGGAACGATGGAACGAAGGAACGAAGGAACGAAGGAACGTAGGAACGAAGGAACGAAGGAACGAAGGGACGAAGGAACGAAGGAACGAAGGAACGTAGGAACGAAGGAACGAAGGAACGAAGGGACGAAGGAACGAAGGAACGAAGGAACGAAGGAACGAAGGAACGAAGGAACGAAGGAACGAAGGAACGAAGGAACGAAGGAACGAAGGGACGAAGGAACGAAGGATCGAAAGAACGAAGGAACGAAGCAACGAAGCAACGAAGGAACGAAGGAACGAAGGAACGAAAAAACGAAGGAACGAAGGAACGAAGCAATGAAGGAACGAAGGAACGAAGCAACGAAGGAACGAAGGAACGAAGGAACGAAGGAATGAAGGAACGAAGGAACGAAGGAACGAAGGAACGAAGGAACGTAGGAACGAAGGAACGAAGGAACGAAGGAACGAAGGAACGAAGGAACGAAGGAACGAAGGAACGAAGGAACGAAGGAACGAAGGAACGAAGGAACGAAGGAACGAAGGAACGAAGGAAGGAAGGAACGAAGGAACGTAGGAACGAAGGAACGAAGGAACGAAGGAACGAAGGTTCGAAGGATCGAAGCAACGAAGGAACGAAGGAACGAAGGAACGAAGGAACGAAGGAACGAAGGAACGAAGGAACGAAGGAGCGAAGGAGCGAAGGAACGAAGGAACGAAGGAACGAAGGAACGAAGGAACGAAGGAACGAAGGAACGAAGGAACGAAGGAACGAAGGAACGAAGGAAAGAAGGAACGAAGGAACGAAGGAAGGAAGGAACGAAGGAACGACGGAACGAAGGAACGAAGGAACGAAGGAACGAAGGAACGAAGGAACGAAGGAACGAAGGTACGAAGGAACGTAGGAACGAAGGAACGAAGGAACGAAGGAACGAAGGAAAGAAGGAACGAAGGAACGAAGGAACGAAGGAACGAATGAACGAAGGAACGAAGGAACGAAGGAACGAAGGAACGAAGGAACGAAGGAACGAAGGAACCAAGGAACGAAGGAACGAAGGAACGAAGGAACGAAGGTACGAAGGAACGAAGGAACGAAAGAACGAAGGAACGAAGGAACGAAGGATCGAAAGAACGAAGGAACGACGCAACGAAGCAACGAAGCAACGAAGGAACGAAGGAACGAAGCAACGAAGGTACGAAGGAATGAAGGAACGAAGGAACGAAGGAACGAAGGAATGAAGCAACGAAGGAACGAAGGAACGAAGGAACGAAGGAACGAAGGAACGAAGGAACGAAGGAACGAAGGAAGGAAGGGACGAAGGAACGAAGGAACGAAGGAAGGAAGGAACGAAGGAAGGAAGGAACGAAGGAAGGAAGGAACGAAGGAACGAAGGAACGAAGGAAATAAGGAAAGAAGGAAGGAAGGAACGAAGGAACGAAGGAAGGAAGGAACGAAGGAAGGAAGGAACGACGGAACGAAGGAAAGAAGGAACGACGGAACGAAGGAACGAAGGAACGAAGGAACGAGGGAACGTAGGAACGAAGGAACGAAGGGACGAAGGAACGAAGGAACGAAGGAACGAAGGAACGAAGGAACGAAGGAACGAAGGAACGAAGGAACGAAGGAAGGAAGGAACGAAGGAAGGAAGGAACGAAGGAACGAAGGAAGGAAGGAACGAAGGAAGGAAGGAAGGAAGGAACGAAGGAACGAAGGAACGACGGAACGAAGGAACGAAGGAACGAAGGAACGAAGGAACGAAGGAACGAAGGAACGATGGAACGAAGGAACGAAGGATCGAAGGAACGAAGGAACGAAGGAACGAAGGAACGAAGGGACGAAGGAACGAAGGATCGAAAGAACGAAGGAACGAAGCAACGAAGCAACGAAGGAACGAAGGAACGAAGGAACGAAGGAACGAAGCAATGAAGGAACGAAGGAACGAAGCAACGAAGGAACGAAGGAACGAAGGAACGACGGAATGAAGGAACGAAGGAACGAAGGAACGAAGGAACGAAGGAACGTAGGAACGAAGAAACGAAGGAACGAAGGAACGAAGGAACGAAGGAACGAAGGAACGAAGGAACGAAGGAACGAAGGAACGAAGGAACGAAGGAACGAAGGAACGAAGGAACGAAGGAACGAAGGAACGAAGGAACGAAGGAAGGAACGAAGGAAGGAAGGAACGAAGGAACGTAGGAACGAAGGAACGAAGGAACGTAGGAACGAAGGAACGAAGGAACGAAGGAACGAAGGAACGAAGGTTCGAAGGATCGAAGCAACGAAGGAACGAAGGAACGAAGGAACGAAGGAACGAAGGAACGAAGGAACGAAGGAACGAAGGAGCGAAGGAACGAAGGAACGAAGGAACGAAGGAACGAAGGAACGAAGGAACGAAGGAACGAAGGAACGAAGGAACGAAGGAACGAAGGAACGAAGGAACGAAGGAGCGAAGGAACGAAGGAACGAAGGAACGAAGGAACGAAGGAACGAAGGAACGATGGAACGAAGGAACGAAGGATCGAAGGAACGAAGGAACGAAGCAACGAAGCAACGAAGGAACGAAGCAACGAAGGAACGAAGGAACGAAGGAACGAAGGAACGAAGCAACGAAGGAACGAAGCAACGAAGGAACGAAGGAACGAAGGAACGAAGGAACGAAGCAACGAAGGAATGAAGGAACGAAGGAACGAAGGAACGAAGGAACGAAGGAACGAAGGAACGATGGAACGAAGGAACGAAGGAACGTAGGAACGAAGGAAGGAAGGGACGAAGGAACGAAGGAACGAAGGAAGGAAGGAACGAAGGAAGGAAGGAACGAAGGAATGAAGGAACGAAGGATCGAAAGAACGAAGGAAGGAAGCAACGATGCAACGAAGGAACGAAGGAACGAAGGAACGAAGGAACGAAGGAACGAAGGAACGAAGGAACGAAGCAACGACGGAACGAAGGAACGAAGGAACGATGGAACGAAGGAACGAAGGAACGAAGGAAAGAAGGATCGAAAGAACGAAGGAACGATGCAACGAAGCAACGAAGGAACGAAGGAACCATGGAACGAAGGAACGAAGGAACGAAGGAACGAAGGAACGAAGGAACGAAGGGACGAAGGAACGAAGGATCGAAAGAACGAAGGAACGAAGCAACGAAGCAACGAAGGAACGAAGGAACGAAGGAACGAAGGAACGAAGGAACGAAGCAATGAAGGAACGAAGGAACGAAGCAACGAAGGAACGAAGGAACGAAGGAACGACGGAATGAAGGAACGAAGGAACGAAGGAACGAAGGAACGAAGGAACGTAGGAACGAAGGAACGAAGGAACGAAGGAACGAAGGAACGAAGGAACGAAGGAACGAAGGAACGAAGGAACGAAGGGACGAAGGAACGAAGGATCGAAAGAACGAAGGAACGAAGCAACGAAGCAACGAAGGAACGAAGGAACGAAGGAACGAAGCAATGAAGGAACGAAGGAACGAAGCAACGAAGCAACGAAGGAACGAAGGAACGACGGAATGAAGGAACGAAGGAACGAAGGAACGAAGGAACGAAGGAACGTAGGAACGAAGGAACGAAGGAACGAAGGAACGAAGGAACGAAGGAACGAAGGAACGAAGGAACGAAGGAACGATGGAACGAAGGAACGAAGGAACGAAGGAACGAAGGAAGGAACGAAGGAAGGAAGGAACGAAGGAACGTAGGAACGAAGGAACGTAGGAACGAAGGAACGAAGGAACGAAGGAACGAAGGAACGAAGGT
>CAXDIM010000198.1:1267500-1277500 GCA_963989365.1 Rhimphoctona megacephalus | reverse complement strand
AGGAACGAAGGAACGAAGGAACGAAGGAACGAAGGAACGAAGGAACGATGGAACGAAGGAACGAAGGAACGAAGGAACGAAGGAACGAAGGAACGAAGGAACGAGGGAACGAAGGATCGAAGGAACGAAGGAACGAAGGAACGAAGGAACGAAGGAACGAAGGAACGAAGGTAGGAAGGAACGAAGGAACGAAGGAAGGAAGGAAGGAAGGAACGAAGGAAGGAACGAAGGAAGGAAGGAACGAAGGAACGAAGGAACGAAGGACCGAAGGAACGAAGGAACGAAGGAACGAAGGAACGAAGGAACGAAGGAACGAAGGAACGAAGGAACGAAGGAACGAAGGAATGAAGGAACGAAGGAACGAAGGAACGAAGGAACGAAGGAACGAAGGAAGGAAGGAACGAAAGAAGGAAGGAACGAAGGAACGAAGGAACGAAGGAAGGAAGGAACGAAGGAAGGAAGGAAAGAAGGAACGAAGGAACGAAGGAACGAAGGAACGAAGGAACGAAGGAACGAAGGAACGAAGGAACGAAGGAACGAAGGAACGAAGGAGCGAAGGATCGTAGGAACGAAGGAACGAAGGAACGAAGGAACGAAGGAACGAAGGAACGAAGGAACGAAGGAACGAAGGAACGAAGGATCGAAAGAACGAAGGAACGAAGCAACGAAGCAACGAAGCAACGAAGGAACGAAGGAACGAAGGAACGAAGGAACGAAGGAACGAAGGAACGAAGGAACGAAGGAACGAAGGAACGAAGGAACGAAGGAGCGAAGGATCGTAGGAACGAAGGAACGAAGGAACGAAGGAACGAAGGAACGAAGGAACGAAGGAACGAAGGAACGAAGGAACGAAGGATCGAAAGAACGAAGGAACGAAGCAACGAAGCAACGAAGCAACGAAGGAACGAAGGAACGAAGGAACGAAGGAACGAAGGAACGAAGGAACGAAGGAACGAAGGAACGATGCAACGAAGGAACGAAGGAACGAAGGAACGAAGGATCGAAAGAACGAAGGAACGAAGCAACGAAGGAACGAAGGAACGAAGGAACGAAGGAACGAAGGAACGAAGCAACGAAGGAACGAAGCAACGAAGGAACGAACGAACGAAGGAATGAAGGAACGAAGGAACGAAGGATCGAAGGAACGAAGGAACGAAGGAACGATGGAACGAGGGAACGAAGGAACGAAGGAACGAAGGAACGTAAGAACGAAGGAACGAAGGAACGAAGGAACGAAGGAACGAAGGAACGAAGGAACGAAGCAACGAAGGAACGAAGGAACGAAGGAACGAAGGAACGAAGGAACGAAGGAACGAAGGAACGATGGAACGAAGGAACGAAGGAACGAAGGAACGTAGGAACGAAGGAACGAAGGAACGAAGGGACGAAGGAACGAAGGAACGAAGGAACGAAGGAACGAAGGAACGAAGGAACGAAGGAACGAAGATATGAAGGAACGTAGGAACGAAGGAACGAAGGAACGAAGGAACGAAGGAACGAAGGAACGAAGGAACGAAGGAACGAAGGAACGAAGGAACGAAGGAACGAAGGAACGAAGGAACGAAGGAAGGAAGGGACGAAGGAACGAAGGAACGAAGGAAGGAAGGAACGAAGGAAGGAAGGAACGAAGGAAGGAAGGAACGAAGGAACGAAGGAACGAAGGAAATAAGGAAAGAAGGAAGGAAGGAACGAAGGAACGAAGGAAGGAAGGAACGAAGGAAGGAAGGAACGACGGAACGAAGGAAAGAAGGAACGACGGAACGAAGGAACGAAGGAACGAAGGAACGAAGGAACGTAGGAACGAAGGAACGAAGGGACGAAGGAACGAAGGAACGAAGGAACGAAGGAACGAAGGAACGAAGGAACGAAGGAACGAAGGAAGGAAGGAACGAAGGAAGGAAGGAACGAAGGAACGAAGGAAGGAAGGAACGAAGGAAGGAAGGAAGGAAGGAACGAAGGAACGAAGGAACGACGGAACGAAGGAACGAAGGAACGAAGGAACGAAGGAACGAAGGAACGATGGAACGAAGGAACGAAGGATCGAAGGAACGAAGGAACGAAGGAACGAAGGAACGAAGGGACGAAGGAACGAAGGATCGAAAGAACGAAGGAACGAAGCAACGAAGCAACGAAGGAACGAAGGAACGAAGGAACGAAGGAACGAAGCAATGAAGGAACGAAGGAACGAAGCAACGAAGGAACGAAGGAACGAAGGAACGACGGAATGAAGGAACGAAGGAACGAAGGAACGAAGGAACGAAGGAACGTAGGAACGAAGAAACGAAGGAACGAAGGAACGAAGGAACGAAGGAACGAAGGAACGAAGGAACGAAGGAACGAAGGAACGAAGGAACGAAGGAACGAAGGAACGATGGAACGAAGGAACGAAGGAACGAAGGAACGAAGGAAGGAACGAAGGAAGGAAGGAACGAAGGAACGTAGGAACGAAGGAACGAAGGAACGTAGGAACGAAGGAACGAAGGAACGAAGGAACGAAGGAACGAAGGTTCGAAGGATCGAAGCAACGAAGGAACGAAGGAACGAAGGAACGAAGGAACGAAGGAACGAAGGAACGAAGGAACGAAGGAGCGAAGGAACGAAGGAACGAAGGAACGAAGGAACGAAGGAACGAAGGAACGAAGGAACGAAGGAACGAAGGAACGAAGGAACGAAGGAACGAAGGAGCGAAGGAAGGAAGGAACGAAGGAACGAAGGAACGAAGGAGCGAAGGAAGGAAGGGACGAAGGAACGAAGGAAGGAAGGAACGAAGGAACGAAGGAACGAATGAAGGAAGGAATGAAGGAAGGAAGGAACGAAGGAACGAAGGAACGAAGGAACGAAGGAAGGAATGAACGAAGGAAGGAAGGAACGACGGAACGAAGGAAAGAAGGAACGACGGAACGAATGAACGAAGGAACGAAGGAACGAAGGAAGGAAGGGACGAAGGAACGAGGGAATGAAGGAAAGAAGGAACGAAGGATCGAAAGAACGAAGGAACGAAGCAAGGAAGGAACGAAGAAACGAAGGAACGAAGGAACAAAGGAACGAAGGTACGAAGGAACGAAGGAACGAAGGAACGAAGCAACGAGGCAACGAAGGAACGAAGGAACGATGGAACGAAGGAACGAAGGAATGAAGGAACGAAGGAACGAAGGAACGAAGGAACGAAGGAACGAAGGAAGGAAGGAACGAAGGAACGAAGGAACGAACGAACGAACGAAGGAACGAAGGAACGAAGGAACGAAGGAAGGAAGGAACGAAGGAAGGAAGGAACGAAGGAACGAAGGACCGAAGGAAGGAAGGAACGAAGGAACGAAGGAACGAAGGAACGAAGGAACGAAGGAAGGAAGGAACGAAGCAACGAAGGAAGGAAGGAAGGAAGGAACGAAGGAACGAAGGAACGAAGGAAGGAAGGAACAAAGGAACGAAGGACCGAAGGAAGGAAGGAACGAAGGAAGGAAGGAACGAAGGAAGGAAGGAACGAAGGAAGGAAGGAACGAAGGAACGAAGGAACGAAGGAAGGAAGGAACGAAGGAACGAAGGAACGAAGGAAGGAAGGAACGAAGGAAGGAAGGAACGAAGGAACGAAGAAAGGAACGAAGGAACGAAGGAACGAAGGAACGAAGGAACGAAGCAACGAAGGAAGGAAGGAACGAAGGAACGAAGGAACGAAGGAACGAAGGAACGAACGAACGAACGAACGATCGAACGGACGAACGGACGAACGGACGAACGGACGAACGGACGAACGGACGAACGAACGAACGAACGAACGAACGAACGAACGAACGAACGAACGAACGAACGGACGAACGAACGAACGAACGAACGAACGAACGAATGAACGAACGAACGAACGAACGAACGAACGAACGAACGAACGAACGAGCGAACGAACGAACGAACGAACGAACGAACGTACGAAGGAACGAAGGAACGAAGGAAAGAACGAAGGAACGAACGAACGAACGAAGGAAGGAACGAACGAACGAACGAAGGAACGAAGGAACGAAGGAATGAAAGAACGAAGGAACGAAGGAACGAAGGAACGAAGGAACGAAGGAACGAAGGAACGAAGGAACGAAGGAATGAAGTAACGAAGGAACGAAGGATCGAAGGAACTATGGAAAGAAGCAAAAAAGCAACGAAGGAACGAAGGAACGTAGGAACGAAGGAACGAAATAACGAAGGAACGAAGGAACGAAGGAACGAAGGAACGAAGGAACGAAGGAACGAAGGAACGAAGGAATGAAGGAACGAAGGATCGAAAGAACGAAGGAACGAAGCAACGAAGCAACGAATGAACGAAGGAACGAAGGAACGAAGGAACGATGCAACGAATGAACGAAGGAACGAAGGAACGAAGGAACGAAGGAACGAAGGAACGAAGGAACGTAGGAACGAAGGATGGAAGGAAGGAAGGAAGGAAGGAACGAAGGAACGAAGGACCGAAGGAAGGAAGGAACGAAGGAAGGAAGGAACGAAGGAACGGAGGAACGAAGGAAGGAAGGAACGAAGGAACGAAGGAACGAAGGAACGAAGGAACGAAGGATCGAAAGAACGAAGGAACGAAGCAACGAAGCAACGACGGAACGAAGGAACGTAGGAACGAAGGAACGAAGCAACGAAGGAACGAAGGAAGGATGGAACGAAATAACGAAGGAACGAAGGATCGAAGGAACGAAGCAACGAAGGAACGAAGGAACGAAGGAACGAAGGAACGAAGGAACGAAGGAACAAAGGAACGAAGGAACGAAGGAACGAAGGAACGATGGAAGGAAGGAACGAAGGAACGAAGGAACGAAGGAACGAAGGAACGAAGGAACGAAGGAACGAAGGAACGAAGGAACGCAGGAACGTAGGAACGAAGGGACGAAGGAACGAAGGAACGAAGGAACGAAGGAACGAAGGAACGAAGGAACGAAGGAACGAAGGAACGAAGGAACGAAGGAACGAAGGAACGAAGGAACGAAGGAACGAAGGAACGAAGGAACGAAGGAACGAAGGAACGAAGTAACGAAGGAAGGAAGGAAGGAAGGAAGGAACGAAGGAAGGAAGGAAGGAAGGAACGAAGGAAGGAAGGAACGAAGGAACGAAGGAACGAAGGACCGAAGGAACGAAGGAACGAAGGAACGAAGGAACGAAGGAACGAAGGAACGAAGGAACGAAGGAACGAAGGAATGAAGGAACGAAGGAACGAAGGAACGAAGGAACGAAGGAACGAAGGAACGAAGGAAGGAATGAACGAAAGAAGGAAGGAACGAAGGAACGAAGGAAGGAAGGAACGAAGGAAGGAAGGAAAGAAGGAACGAAGGAACGAAGGAACGAAGGAACGAAGGAACGAAGGAACGAATGAACGAAGGAGCGAAGGATCGTAGGAACGAAGGAACGAAGGAACGAAGGAACGAAGGAACGAAGGAACGAAGGAACGAAGGAACGAAGGAACGAAGGATCGAAAGAACGAAGGAACGAAGCAACGAAGCAACGAAGCAACGAAGGAACGAAGGAACGAAGGAACGAAGGAACGAAGGAACGAAGGAACGAAGGAACGAAGGAACGATGCAACGAAGGAACGAAGGAACGAAGGAACGAAGGAACGAAGGATCGAAAGAACGAAGGAACGAAGCAACGAAGCAACGAAGGAACGAAGGAACGAAGGATCGAAGCAACGAAGGAACGAAGCAACGAAGGAACGAAGGAACGAAGGAATGAAGGAACGAAGGAACGAAGGATCGAAGGAACGAAGGAACGAAGGAACGATGGAACGAGGGAACGAAGGAACGAAGGAACGAAGGAACGTAAGAACGAAGGAACGAAGGAACGAAGGAACGAAGGAACGAAGGAACGAAGGAACGAAGGAACGAAGGAACGAAGGAACGAAGCAACGAAGGAACGAAGGAACGAAGGAACGAAGGAACGAAGGAACGAAGGAACGAAGGAACGAAGGAACGATGGAACGAAGGAACGAAGGAACGAAGGAACGTAGGAACGATGGAACGAAGGAACGAAGGGACGAAGGAACGAAGGAACGAAGGAACGAAGGAACGAAGGAACGAAGGAACGAAGATATGAAGGAACGTAGGAACGAAGGAACGAAGGAACGAAGCAACGAAGGAACGAAGGAACGAAGGAACGAAGGAACGAAGGAACGAAGGAACGAAGGAACGAAGGAAGGAAGGGACGAAGGAACGAAGGAACGAAGGAAGGAAGGAACGAAGGAAGGAAGGAACGAAGGAAGGAAGGAACGAAGGAACGAAGGAACGAAGGAAATAAGGAAAGAAGGAAGGAAGGAACGAAGGAACGAAGGAAGGAAGGAACGAAGGAAGGAAGGAACGACGGAACGAAGGAAAGAAGGAACGACGGAACGAAGGAACGAAGGAACGAAGGAACGAAGGAACGAAGGAACGTAGGAACGAAGGAACGAAGGGACGAAGGAACGAAGGAACGAAGGAACGAAGGAACGAAGGAACGAAGGAACGAAGGAACGAAGGAAGGAAGGAACGAAGGAAGGAAGGAACGAAGGAACGAAGGAAGGAAGGAACGAAGGAAGGAAGGAAGGAAGGAACGAAGGAACGAAGGAACGAAGGAACGAAGGAACGACGGAACGAAGGAACGAAGGAACGAAGGAACGAAGGAACGAAGGAACGAAGGAACGATGGAACGAAGGAACGAAGGAACGAAGGATCGAAGGAACGAAGGAACGAAGCAACGAAGCAACGAAGGAACGAAGCAACGAAGGAACGAAGGAACGAAGGAACGAAGGAACGAAGCAACGAAGCAACGAAGCAACGAAGGAACGAAGGAACGAAGGAACGAAGGAACGAAGGAACGAAGCAACGAAGGAATGAAGGCACGAAGGAACGAAGGAACGAAGGAACGAAGGAACGAAGGAACGATGGAACGAAGGAACGAAGGAACGAAGGAACGAAGGAACGAAGGAACGAAGGAACGAAGGGACGAAGGAACGAAGGAACGAAGGAACGAAGGAACGAAGAAACGAAGGAACGAAGGAACGAAGATATGAAGGATCGTAGGAACGACGGAACGAAGGAACGAAGGAACGAAGGAACGAAGGAACGAAGGAACGAAGGAACGAAGGAACGAAGGAACGAAGGAACGAAGGAAGGAAGGAACGAAGGAACGAAGGAACGAAGGAAGGAAGGGACGAAGGAACGAAGGAACGAAGGAAGGAAGGAACGAAGGAAGGAAGGAACGAAGGAAGGAAGGAACGAAGGAACGAAGGAACGAAGGAAAGAAGGAAGGAAGGAACGAAGGAACGAATTAACGAAGGAAGGAAGGAACGAAGGAAGGAAGGAACGACGGAACGAAGGAAAGAAGGAACGACGGAACGAAGGAACGAAGGAACGAAGGAACGAAGGAACGAAGGAATGAAGGAACGAAGGATCGAAAGAACGAAGGAAGGAAGCAACGAAGCAACGAAGGAACGAAGGAACGAAGGAACGAAGGAACGAAGGAACGAAGGAACGAAGGAACGAAGGAACGAAGCAACGACGGAACGAAGGAACGAAGGAACGATGGAACGAAGGAACGAAGGAACGAAGGAAAGAAGGATCGAAAGAACGAAGCAACGATGCAACGAAGCAACGAAGAAACGAAGGAACGAAGGAACCAAGGAACGAAGGAACGAAGGAACGAAGGAACGAAGGAACGAAGGAACGAAGGGACGAAGGAACGAAGGATCGAAAGAACGAAGCAACGAAGCAACGAAGGAACGAAGGAACGAAGGAACGAAGGAACGAAGGAACGAAGCAATGAAGGAACGAAGGAACGAAGCAACGAAGGAACGAAGGAACGAAGGAACGACGGAATGAAGGAACGAAGGAACGAAGGAACGAAGGAACGAAGGAACGAAGGAACGAAGGAACGAAGGAACGAAGGAACGAAGGAACGAAGGAACGAAGGAACGAAGGAACGAAGGGACGAAGGATCGAAGGATCGAAAGAACGAAGGAACGAAGCAACGAAGCAACGAAGGAACGAAGGAACGAAGGAACGAAGGAACGAAGGAACGAAGCAATGAAGGAACGAAGGAACGAAGCAACGAAGGAACGAAGGAACGAAGGAACGACGGAATGAAGGAACGAAGGAACGAAGGAACGAAGGAACGAAGGAACGTAGGAACGAAGGAACGAAGGAACGAAGGAACGAAGGAACGAATGAACGAAGGAACGAAGGAACGAAGGAACGAAGGAACGAAGGAACGAAGGAACGAAGGAACGAAGGAACGAAGGAACGAAGGAAGGAACGAAGGAAGGAAGGAACGAAGGAACGTAGGAACGAAGGAACGAAGGAACGAAGGAACGAAGGTTCGAAGGATCGAAGCAACGAAGGAACGAAGGAACGAAGGAACGAAGGAACGAAGGAACGAAGGAACGAAGGAACGAAGGAGCGAAGGAACGAAGGAACGAAGGAACGAAGGAACGAAGGAACGAAGGAACGAAGGAACGAAGGAACGAAGGAACGAAGGAACGAAGGAACGAAGGAACGAAGGAACGAAGGAACGAAGGAACGAAGGAACGAAGGAAGGAAGGAACGACGGAACGAAGGAACGAAGGAACGAAGGAACGAAGGAACGAAGGAACGAAGGAACGAAGGTACGAAGGAACGTAGGAACGAAGGAACGAAGGAACGAAGGAACGAAGGAAAGAAGGAACGAAGGAACGAAGGAACGAAGGAACGAATGAACGAAGGAACGAAGGAACGAAGGAACGAAGGAACCAAGGAACGAAGGAACGAAGGAACGAAGGAACGAAGGAACGAAGGAACGAAAGAACGAAGGAACGAAGGAACGAAGGAACGAAGGAACGAAGGAACGAAGGAACGAAGCAATGAAGCAACGAAGGTACGAAGGTACGAAGGAACGAAGGAACGAAGGAACGAAGGAACGAAGGAACGACGGAATGAAGGAACGAAGGAACGAAGGAACGAAGGAACGAAGGAACGAAGGAACGAAGGAACGAAGGAACGTAGGAACGATGGAACGAAGGAACGAAGGAACGAAGGAACGAAGGAACGAAGGAACGAAGGAACGAAGGAACGAAGGAACGAAGGAACGAAGGAACGAAGGAACGAAGGAACGAAGGAACGATGGGACGAAGGAACGAAGGAACGAAGGAACGAAGGAACGAAGGAACGAAGGAACGAAGGAACGAAGGTACGAATTAACGAAGGAACGAAGGAACGAAGGAACGAAGGAACGAAGGAACGAAGGAATGAAGGAACGAAGGAACGAAGGAACGATGGAACGAAGGAACGAAGGAAGGAATGAACGAAGGAAGGAAGGAACGAAGGAACGAAGGAACGATGGAACGTAGGAACGAAGGAACGAAGGAACGTAGGGACGAAGGAACGAAGGAACGAAGGAACGAAGGAACGTAGGAACGAAGGAACTAAGGAACGAAGGAACGAAGGAACGAAGGAACGAAGGAACGAAGGAAGGAAGGAACGAAGGAACGAAGGACCGAAGGAAGGAAGGAACGAAGGAACGAAGTAAGGAAGGAACGAAGGAAGGAAGGAACGAAGGAAGGAACGAAGCAACGAAGGAACGAAGGAACGAAGGAACGAAGGAACGAAGGAACGAAGGAACGAAGGAACGAAGGAACGAAGCAACGAATGAACGAAGGAACGAAGGTACGAAGGAACGAAGGAATGAAGGAACGAAGGAACGAAGGAACGAAGGAACGAAGGAGCGAAGGAACGAAGGAACGAAGGAACGAAGGAAGGAAGGAACGAAGCAACGAAGGAAGGAAGGAAGGAAGGAACGAAGGAACGAAGGAAGGAAGGAACGAAGGAACGAAGGAACGAAGGAACGAAGGAACGAAGGAACGAAGGAGCGAAGGAACGAAGGAACGAAGGAACGAAGGAACGAAGGAACGAAGGAATGAAGGAACGAAGGAACGAAGGAACGAAGGAACGAAGGAACGAAGGAACGAAGGAACGAAGGAACGAAGGAACGAAGGAACGAAGGAACGAAGGAACGA